>CM076415.1:1553985-1566427 GCA_038363315.1 Mugilogobius chulae
AATTACAACCATCTATAATGTACTGCAAGAAATGAGTAACCCTTCTACTGCTCACATAAAGAGTGAGTGGGAAAAAGAACTTGGTGCTCCTTTACCTGATGACATCTGGCAACAGGCTTTACTTAAGATAGGAAGCACTTCAATAAATGCACGCCATTGCCTAATACAATACAAAATAGTGCACAGACTGCACTACTCTAGAGAGAAAATTAATAAGATTTATCCAGAAAGCTCACCTATGTGTGAAAATGTATGTTAGAGCGAGGTACTTTACTGCACAGTTATGCTCTGTGCCCCAAACTTCAGACTTTTTGGGTTGACATTTTTAGGTACCTGTCTGATATTTTGAAATTTAAAATAAACCCAAATCCAACCTTTATTGTTTTTGGAATCTCTTCTGAGTTAAAAACATGGGACGTGCACAGCGTTGTTTTATATCATATGCACTGATTATTGCAAAGAAACTTATTATGCAGCTTTGGAAAGGCAAAGACACTCCTTCTGTAAAAATGTGGATAACAGAACTTACAAATACACTTCATCTTGAGAGAATAAGATTTGCCATTTATGACAATACGGATAATTTTGACAAGATCTGGCAACCCTTTATATCTTTTCTTGGAGATGCTTAATATGTGCAGACAGGCGGGTAGGGGGGTGGGTTGTGTTTAAGGTAGGGTTGCGTGTTCATGTTTTTCTTTTTTTTATGCCATAAGACATTACTCAACTGCAATCAGTATTTGTTTTTTGTGTTTGTATACATTATTTATTTCGTTTATTCATTGTCATTATTCTTTCTTAGTTTTTTTTTACTGAATATATTTTTGTTTTGAATACAATTTTATACGCGCGTGTATGTACATATAATTTTAATTAAGTAATTATTTTTATTGTTTTTATTTTTGTTTCTATTATTATTATTTTTTTTTATTATTTATTATTATTATTATTATTTTTTGTTTTGTTTTGTTTTGTATAATATAAAAAAGCATATATGCCTTGTGGAACATATGAATACTCCTGAATGCTTCCAATAAAAATATTTGAAACTAAAATGAAAAATTACCGTGACAATCAAAGTAAGACTGCGACACATGTGGATCTGAACCTTCTACAGGCCTGACAAAGTCCTGGTCCGGTTCAGGTCCAGGTCTAGTTCAGACTCTAGACGAGACCTGGGTAAACTGCGGCCCAGGGGCCAGATGCGGCCCTCGGACTGTTTTAATCTGGCTCCAGACTCTTTATATGTTTTTTTTTGATTGATTTAGCTTTGGAGCGTGTCTTTGCTCAATGTCTCAATGTTTATCACAATAAATAGTCAAATAGTAGTTTCAAAAGCTCACAATAATGATAATTTGTCACACCAATTACCCAGTCCTGTTTAAAGGGTCTTTCACACCAAGCCGAGGGTCGCCCGTCTGAACCGGTTTGGCAACTTCTGCCGACAGGCGGCTCACGTGTGTTTGGTGTGAATGGCGCTGTCGGGGGGTCAGAGGAGCGGAGCAGGTCGTGGAGGCGAGGTTTTGAAGACTTGCTCGTAAAGTCGGCATCATCAGCGGTCGGTAGTTGCCGCATATGCAGCTGTTTGATTGGCCCGTGGCCAGCGAATCAGTGTGCAAGAAAATGGTGCGGAAAACCGAAAATGACGCTTATGGAAAAATAGTATTTACCTGAGCATGGATTGTTGTTATTTGCCGGGTTCAAACGAGACGTAAGTACGGAGAAGAATGGCGACTACTTGGTCCGAGGAAAACAAAGATGGAGGAGTACAGCTGTAGTACGAAGGCTGGACTGTAGCGGGAAATAGAAGTTTAGCCTAATCCGTGAGGTAAGATAAAAATCTGTTCGCCACAGAGTTTGACAACTACTCGCGCACAACTTCTGTTTTGTCTTTTTCGTCAAGCGTTACGTCACACACATGCTCACTCGGCATCTGTTCGCCGACTGTTGGCGGCTTGGATCGTGTTTGTGCGAAGGCTTTTTTACATCGATGCGCCCCAAAGAGACTAGAACAGACGGTGCGTCGCTCCTCCCTACCGACAGCGACTGGGAGTTGTGTTGGTGTGAAAAAGCCTTTAGACTCACCTGTGGCTCCAAAAAGTCCCTCCGAGTCTTTCATCTCTTCGTTCATTCGAGCCATTCTCAAACTGAAACACAAACAAACAGATTAGTTACAATAGTTTTAATGAGTAAAGCAGTTTAAACGTGATTATAAGACATTACAGAGTGACGATGTCGGCGTTGGCAGTTTCCACGGCGATGGCCAAAGGGTCGTGTCCTCTCTCGTCCGCTGCGTACTGATTGGCTCCTCGCTTCAGCAGCAGACACACCTGACTTTAAACACACACACACACACACACAGAGGTTTAGTATTTTATTTAGTATTTTTAGTTTTGTGGCGGCGCAGTACCCGGTGTGTCCAGCTGTGGCCGCCGCGTGCAGAGCTCCCTGTCCGCTCAGGTCTCTGTGGTTCACTTTGGCTCCGTTCAGAAGAAGAAACTCACAGGCCAACAGCGACCCCTGCAGGACACAGCACAGACGGCATCAGTAACCACGGCAACGGGCCCACAGAATCTTACTTATAAACATTGTAATAGGAGCGAGAGAGAGAGAGGAAGGGGAGAGGAGGAAAAAGAGACAAAAAAGTTAAAGAAAGAGAGGAGAGAGGGAGAAGAGAGAGAAAAAGTGTGTGAGAGAGAGAGAGAGATAGAATAGAGAGAAAGAGTGTGGAGAAGGGGGAAAGCGTAAGAAGGGAAAGAGGAAAAGGAGAGAAAAAAAGAGAGAGATGGAGAAAAGAGAGAGAAAAGGGGGAAGGGGGGAAAGAGAGAGCAAGACAGATGAGAAAGGGGGAAAGAAAAAGGGAGGTTGAGTGAGAGGGAGAAGAAAGGGGGAGAGGGGGATGAGAGATAGAGAGGGAGAAAGAGGGAGGGGAAAGAGAAAGAGAAAAAGTGTGAAAGAGGGGAATGTGCAGAGAGAGAGGAAGGGAAGAGGTAAAGAAGAAGGGAGGAAAGAGTGAGAGGGAGAGAGAAGAAAGAGAAAGAAGGGAAGAAAGAGAGAGGGAAAAGGGCAAAGAGACAGAAAGAGAAAAAGTGTGAAAGAGAGGGAATGTGCAGAGAGAGAGAAGGGGAAAGGGGAGAGAGAAAGAGGGAAAGAAAAGGGAGAAGAGAGAAAGAGGGGAAAGAGGAAGGGGAGATGCAAAGAGAAGGGAGGAGAGAGAGAAAAGATAGAGAAGAGAGGGAGATAGAGAGAAGGGGGAAGAAGTGAAAGCGAAAAAAGTGAAAGTGAGAGAGAGATGAGAAAGGGAAAGAAAGAAGGAGAAGAGAGTGAGTGAGATAGAAAGAGAGAGAGTAGGGGAGAGGGAGAAAGGGAGACAAAAATATTGAAGAGAAGAGAGAGATAGACGGAAGAAAGAGAAAGAGTGGAAAGAGGAAAAGGAGAGAAAAAGAAAAGGGAGGAGAGAGAGAAAAGGGAAAGAAGGAGGGAGGAGAGAGTGAGATGGAGAGGAAGAAGAGAGGAAAGAGAAAGTAGGAAAGATAGAGACGGGGAAAGGGCAAAGATAGAAAAAGAGAGAGAAAGAGGAGAGAGAGACAAAGAGAGAAAGTGGAGAGAGAGAAGAGGAGAGAGAGAAACAAAGAGAGAAACACTGAGTAACATCAGGATCTCCTCTGAGTCCCGGGCGTCTCACCCCGATGGCGGCTCCGATCAGCGCCGTGCGTCCGTGCTCCTCCGGCACCACCGCGTTGACCTCCGACCCCTGGGCCAGCGCCGTCGCCATAGCAACCACGTCCCGCCCAGCGCCGCCCGGTAGAGGCGCCGCGCTCGCTCGTCCTTGGAACAGGCTGCGCACAGACACACACACACATAGACACGGGCGTTTCAGCACAGACGAGTTTTTTTAATGTTCGTGACGTTTTGTTTTCAGCGCTGACCTGGGTTTTCTCTGTCTCTAAAACAGGACTAAAGTAGGACTAAAGTAGGACTAAAGCAGGACTAAAACAGGACTAAGCAGGCAGGACTAAAGCAGGACTAAAGCAGGACTAAAGCAGGACTAAAACAGGACTAAAACAGGACTAAAGCAGGACTAAAGCAGGACTAAAAAGGACTAAAGCAGACTAAAGCAGACTAAAACAGGACTAAAGCAGGACTAAAACAGGACTAAAGCAGGACTAAAGCAGGACTAAACAGGACTAAAGCAGGATAAGCAGGACTAAAGCAGGACTAAAGCAGGACTAAAAGCAGGACTAAAGCAGGACTAAAGCAGGACTAAAAGACTAGAGGACTAAAGCAGGACTAAAGCAGGACTAAAGTAGGACTAAAGCAGGACTAAAGTAGGCCTAAAGTAGGACTAAGCAGGACTAAAGTAGGACTAAAGCAGGACTAAAGCAGGACTAAAGCAGGACTAAAGTAGGACTAAAGCAGGACTAAAGTAGGACTAAAGTAGGACTAAAGCAGGACTAAAGTAGGACTAAAGTAGGACTAAAGCAGGACTAAAGTAGGACTAAAGTAGGACGAAAGTAGGACTAAAGTAGGACTAAAGCAGGACTAAAATAGGACTAAAGTAGGACGAAAGTAGGACTAAAGTAGGACTAAAGCAGGACTAAAGTAGGACTAAAGTAGGACTAAAACCGGACTAAAACAGGACTAAAGCAGGACTAAAGTAGGACTAAAGCAGGACTAAAGTAGGACTAAAGTAGGACTAAAACCGGACTAAAACAGGACTAAAGCAGGACTAAAGTAGGACTAAAGTAGGACTAAAGCAGGACTAAAGCAGGACTAAAGTAGGACTAAAGCAGGACTAAAGTAGGACTAAAGTAGGACTAAAACCGGACTAAACCGGACTAAAGAGGACTAAAGTAGGACTAAAGTAGGACTAAAGCAGGACTAAAGCAGGACTAAAGCAGGACTAAAGTAGGACTAAGTAGGACTAAAGTAGGACTAAAGCAGGACTAAAGTAGGACTAAAACAGGACTAAAGCAGGACTAAAGTAGGACTAAAGCAGGACTAAAGTAGGACTAAAGCAGGACTAAAGCAGGACTAAAGTAGGACTAAAGCAGGACTAAAGCAGGACTAAAGTAGGACTAAAGCAGGACTAAAGCAGAACTAAACCAGGACTAAAGCAGGACTAAAACAGGACTAAAACAGGACTAAAGCAGGACTAAAGCAGGACTAAAGCAGGACTAAAACAGGACTAAAACAGGACTAAAACAGGACTAAAGCAGGACTAAAGCAGGACTAAAGCAGACTAAAGCAGGACTAAAGCAGGACTAAACAGGACTAAAGCAGGACTAAAACAGGACTAAACAGACTAGCGGACTAAAACAGGACTAAAGCAGGACTAAAACAGTTTTAATGTCAGTGACGTTTGTTTTTCAGCGCTGACCTGGGTTTTCTCTGCGCACGAATCTCTTCTCCACGTACTTCTCCTGGATCCACAGCTCCTTCTCCGACCTGAAGAGAGAGAATAAGAACGTCAGAGTGAAAGAGAGAGAGAGAGAGAGAGAGAGAGAGAGAGAGGAGAGAGAGAGAGAGAGAGAGAGTTTAGTGTTTCTGTGTTTTCGAACCGTGAAGCGTCTGGAGCAGGTTTGACTCGAGCTTCTTCTGAACAACGAGACTCCAGCAGATCGTTCATCACGTCGTTTCCCAGAATGCACAGCAGCTGCAGAAAGAGAGAAGGGGGGGGGGTAAAAGAGAGGGAGAGAGGGGGGGGAGAGAGAGAGGCGAGAGAGAGAAGGGAGAGAGAAAGAGAGAGAGAGAGAGAAAGAGGGAAAAGAGAGAGAGAGGAGAGAGAGAGAGAGAGAGGGGGGGAGGGTAAAAGAGAGAGAGAGAGGGGGGAAAGCGAGAGAGGGAGGAAGGAGGAGAGAGAAGAGAGAGAAATAGAAGGGGGTAAAAGAGAGACAGAGAGGGAGAAAAGAAAGAGAGAGAAAGAGACAATGAGAGAGCAGGGAGAGAAGGAGGAAGAGAGGGAAAGAGAAGGAGAGAAAAGAGGGGAGAAAGAGAGAGTGAAGGCAGGAGGGAGGGGGGTAAAAAGAGAGAGAGAGAGGGGAGAGAGTGAAGAGAGAGAGAGGGGGGGTAAAAGAGAGAGAGAGAGAGAGAGGGGAGAGAGGAAAGAGAGAGGGGGGTAAAAAGAGAGGCGAGGGAAGAATAAGTAAAGAGAGAGAGAGAAGAGAGAGAGAACAGAGAGAGAGAGGAGGGGGAGGTGGGGTAAAAGAGAGAGGAGAAGAGAGACAGAGGGAGAGAAAAGAGAACAAGAGAGAGGGAGGGAGGGAGTGAGAAGGGAGGAGTGAATGATGTGCATATGCAATGATGATCTGGCGGTCAGTAGGGATGAATAGAACCATTTCATTTTACCTTCAGATGTTCTGGATCCCAAGAGTCTAACGTGATGGATCTGACCTTTGACACGTGAACCCCCAAACTCCTGAAACAACAAAACCAATTATTTGACTAAACTTTGACATTTTTTAACATGTCTCGTCGTCTTTACCTGTGAATCCTGAACACTGGATGCACACGGTCACTCCCAGGTTGACCGAGGCCCACTTCGGCTGCTCGGCTCCACAGTCGCAGCACCGTGAGTTCCCCGGGCCCTGCAGAGCTACACCCAGGACGGTGAGACTTTCCTGGGCCGGAGCCGAGGTCGGAGGAGCCTGGAGGGTCTGGGACGGCCGGAGGAGAGGGCTGGAGTCTGGAGACTGAGTTCGTGTGAGAGTCTCTGTAAGCCTGGTCGATGCTCTTCTGTAAAACTGTGATCCAGGTCTGTCTGAGAGGTTCTGAGTCCGCCTGGAGGACACAAGACCTGGAACAGGACCAGCAAGTCAGGACTAAAGCAGGAATAAAACAGGACAAAAACCAGGACTAAAACAGGACTAAAACAAGGACTAAAGCAGGACTAAAACAGGACAAAACAGGGACTAAAACAGGGACTAAAATAGGGACTAAAACAGGACTAAAACAGGACTAAAACAGGACAAAAACCAGGACTAAAACAGGACTAAAACAGGACAAAAACCAGGACTAAAACAGGACTAAAACAAGGACTAAAGCAGGACTAAAAACAGGACAAAACAGGGACTAAAAACAGGGACTAAAATAGGGACTAAAACAGGACTAAAATAGGGACTAAACAGGACTAAAACAGGACAAAAACAGGACTAAAACAGGACTAAAACAAGGACTAAAGCAGGACTAAAACAGGACAAAAACAGGGACTAAAACAGGGACTAAAATAGGGACTAAACAGGACTAAAACAGGACTAAAACAGGACAAAAACCAGGACTAAAACAGGACTAAAACAAGGACTAAAGCAGGACTAAAACAGGACTAAAATAGGGACTAAAATAGGGACTAAAATAGGGACTAAAACAGGACCAAAGCAGGACTGAAACTGGTCGAAAACAGGACAAAAACAGGGACTAAACCAGGTCTTACTTCTGCACTGAGACCAGTTCAAAGCAGAACCGTCGGTCGATGTTTTCTAATAACTTCACAGCACAAAGTCTGAGGTCTTCAACAAAAACCACAGGCTCCTCCTGAAATAAAAGAATAAAAGTCTTACCAAAACATTACATCAGTTCTTTTTCTCTTAACGCAAACAGACTTTACCTTGTGAGACTTTCTGTAGAGCAGCTGATTGTCTCGAATGGAAAACCAACATCTGTAGAAACATCAGGGACGTAGTTAGACAAAGGTATACAGTACTATATATTTTCTACTATTTGCTCATCGTCTTAACACATTTATCTTTGTTTAGAAGTGATACTGTGTTTTCTAAATCCTCATTTCCTCAAATAAACAGATTAAAACAGCTCCTCGGTCTCTCACAGCAGCTCACACAGGAGTCTTATTGAAATTGTGGGTTGTTGTAGTTAAATTCTATTCTCATAGTCACCTTTCACCAGCCTTATTTCAAATCCCAAAGGCACCAGCTGCTTCCAAACCTCTGTCTTGTGGACTAGTTTGTCTACTGCTGCTTCTCACTGCTGCTTAAATGTAATAAAATCAGAATAATGTGGCAAAAATGATGCTTCTTAAGCCGGCTGCACACTACAGAAGTTTGGCCCGATTTTGAGCCCAATGTTTCCCTCTACGAGTTCGGGAGGCGTGGTCAGAGTCAGAGATGTGTTGTGTTTTCTCTCCTTCTGTCTGTCTCTTTTATAAACCTGCTTTAATCCTCTGGCGTTTCATCTGTGTTGTTGTTTGACTTATAAAAGAAAACACTGTGACACGCGCTGTCCTCCGCTCTCTCGTTGCTGCTCCACAAGTTTGTCAAGTTTCTGTTCTTCTCTGTCAGACTAAGAATCCTGGAAATGTTTTATTTTGTCTGTGGAACATTCTGTTTGGGACTAAAGTCAATGTGCAGCAGCCGGCTTTAGTGTCCTCACGCTCAGGGGTTTAGCTCCCATTCACAAACTCCTAGATACAACCCTGCTCAGAATTTACCTTACCTGGAGTAATCCTGGACTCAAACAGGACTAACCTAGATTAAACCAGGAATAAACCAACAGAGGATTTATAATAATGTCCTGAGTCCAAACCTTTTCCAGGTCTTGGTTTTCCGGCGGCTGCGTTTGAAGAGTTTTTCCCTGAAGAGAGTCTCCACTGACGGGACAAAGGACCTGCCCAGGCTCTCCACTGGCGTCCTGCAGAAAACAGACTGAAACAGACCAAAGCAGGACTAAAACAAGACCAAGCCAGGACTAAAACAGGACTAGCCAGGACTAAAACAGGACTAAAACAGACTAAAGCAGGACTAAAACAGGACTAAGCCAGGACTAAAACAGGACTAAAACAAGACTAAAGCTGGACTAAAACAGGACTAAGCCAAACCAGGACTTAAAACAGGACTAAACAGGAGGACAAAACTAAGACTAAAGCAGGACTAAAACAGGACTAAAGCAGACTAAAACAGGACTAAAGCAGGACTAAGCCAGACTAAAACAGGACTAAAGCAGGCAGGACTAAGCAGGACTAAAACAGGACAAAGCCAGGACTAAAACAGGACTAAAGCAGGACTAAACAGGACCAAGCCAGAACTAAAACAGACTAAGCAGGACTAAAGCAGGACTAAAACAGGACTAAAACAGACTAAAACAGGACTAAAACAGGACTAAAACAGGACTAAGCCAGACTAAAAACAGGACTAAAACAGGACTAAAAACAGGACTAAGCCAGGACTTAAAACAGGACTAAGCCAGGACCTAAAACAGGACCAAGCCAGAACTAAAACAAGACTAAAGCAGGACTAAAGCAGGACTAAGCCAGGACTAAGCCAGGACTAAAACAGGACTAAGCCAGGACTAAAACAGGACTAAATCTCACCCTCTGCTGGACGAGCTGGTGTGTGTTCTCCAGTTCTTTCCTCTTCGCTGCACACTCTGACGACACTCGAGAAATCTGACACAAAACACCTGAGTTTAACTTTTACCTTTCACTGTTTTCACTGAGTTAACAAAGAGAGAGAGAGAGAAAGAAAGAGGAGAGAGAGGTTGAATCGAGAGGGAGAGAAGGAAGAGTGAGAGAGAGGCAGGGAGAGAGGGAGGGGAGGGAGGGAGAAGGAGGAAAGAGAAGAGAAGAGAAAGATAGAAAGAAAGAAGAGAGAGACAAGGAGAAAGAGAGAGAGAGAAAGACGAGAAAGAGAGAGAGAGAGAGAGAGAGAGAGAGAGAGGAGAAAGAGAGAGAGAGAGAGAAGAGAGAGAGAGGGAGAGAAGAAAGAGGAGAGAGAAGAGGAGAGAGAGGAGAGAAGGAGAGAGAGAGAAGAAGCAGAGAGAAAAAGAGAGAGAGAGAGAAAGAGAGAAAGAGAGGGAGAGAGAAAGAGAGAGAGAGAGAGAGAGAGAGAAGAGAAAGAGAGAAAGAGAAAGAGAGAGAGAGAGAAGAGAGAGAGAGAGGGAGGAGAGAGAAGAGAGAGAGAGAGAGAAAGGATGGAGAGAGAAAGAAGCAGAGAGAGGAGAAGCAGAGAAGGGAGGAAGAGAGAGAGAGGATGAGAAGGAGAGGAGAGAGAGCAGCAGGTGTGAGTGACTCTGACCTGTTGTTTCATGGTTTTAACCGTCGGGTCCAGGTCTCGCAGCAGATCGAAGCCCTGGTGGAAGAACGTGCTCTGGGCCTGAACGTAAGAGAAGATCTGCACACAAAGAACAGAGTTAGAGAGAGAAGGTGGGAGAGAAGAGGAGAGAGAGAGGGAGGACGGAGAGAGGGCGAAGAGAAGGAGAGAGACTTACAGAGTTGAGGATGTCGGCTCTCTGCTGAGTCCTGAAGCAGTTGAGCTGTGAACACAAACACTGGGTTTACACCAGGCCTATTCAACTTAATTCCCTTTCCAAATATTACAAAAATGAAAGATTTTTTGTTTGTAGATTTAAGTATGATTATTAAGTACGCTGCACTAACAGGCCTAAGCCTGTAGCTTCTCCCTTTACATTTGATGAAGATAGAAGACGCTAGCCCTGCATGTTCTGTGTGTTTATCTCCTCTGCTCCTTCTCTGAGCCTCACAAAGCATATCTTCCTCACCTGTAAACACAGTTATTGTAATTATATCCTTATAATTCACCTGTAAACAGTAGTCGAGGGCGAAGTGTTGGTTAGCACTTCCTGGTGGCCAGCAGCAGGTGTGAGCTCTTCTCAGGCTTCGCTCTGTTGCTTTAGAGACCTGAGCGTTCTTCACACACACAGAGTCTAAATCCTCCCCGATCCGTAAGAACTCTCTCCTGCAGTCGCCCAGCGCAGGAACGAACCTGAGGAGGAGAGAAGACTGGACCTGGTTTAGACCTGGCTTCAGTCCGGTTTAGAGCTGTTTTATAGGGTGTATCCAGACCAGAAAAGTGCAAAGTCCGCTTGTTTGATCCAAATCCGATGCAGACTTAATTTTTTTCAATTTTGAATCGTATTCTCACTGCGCTGCTGCTCAAGTGGACAGATCTGACGTGGGGGACTCGGTCCAAAACCAGAACTCAGGACCAGACAGGGGTCCAACCAGACTCCGGGACCAACACGGGTCAAACCCAGACTCCGGACCAGATACGGTCCAAACCACAGACTCCAGGACCAGACACGGGTCCAAACCCATGACTCCGGGACCAGCACGGGTCCAAACCCAGACCTCCAGGACCAGACACGGGTAAACAAAAACCAGATCCGGGACCAGACACGGGTCCAACCCAGACTGCGGGACCAGACACGGGTCCAGAACCCAGACTGCGGGACCAGACACTGGGTCCAAACCAGACTGCGGGGACCAGACACGGGTCCAAACCCAGACTCCGGGACCAGACACGGGTCCAAACCAGACTGCGGACCAGACACGGGTCAAACCCAAAGACTGCGGACCAGACAACGGGTCCAAACCCAACCTGCGGGCACCAGACACGGGTCAAACCCTAGACCTGCGGGACCAGACACGGGTCCAAACCCAGACTGCGGGACCAGACCAGGGTCCAAACCTGCAGACTGCGGACCAGACAGCGGCCAAACCCAGACTCCAGGACCAGACACGGGTCCAAACGGCCGACTCCAGGACCAGACACGGTCCCCAAACCCAAGACTCCAAGACCAGATCACAGGGTCAAACCCAGGGACCAGACACCCAAACCCAGCTCCAAGACCACGGGTCAACCCAAGATCGCCAGGGGTGGAGGTGATTTCAACCCCATGCGGAGGCCGAGGTGAGGCGGCAGGAGCCTGGGTTTGTGTGGGACTAAACGCAGACCTGGACGCTGGCGGGAGGATGCATTTTGCGAGGGTTTGGCGCAAACCAACAGGTACCGGGCGCAACAGTGCTCACATAGAATAGTAGCCTGTCTGTGCTTTCTTATTTTTCTGGACATATGGATATAAATGCACCCAAGTCCATTTGTTTGATTTGGATTTTAAGTTCGCTTGTCTTTATTCAGACCTGAAACTAAGTCTGGACTTTCTGGGGAAACAAATTCTGGACCGTTTCAATCGGACCAAATTTTGTAGGTCTGAATACGCCCATAGACTCACTGAGAGCAGAGGTTAGAGAGCTGCTGAGCGATGGCCCTCTGAGTCTGATCCAGCAGCATCTGAAAACACAAAAAACTCTTCTCATCATAACGTCAGAGCTCAGAGGAACTAAACATTCAACTGCTAAATATCCGTCTGATCAGTTTAAACAGTCACACAGTCATAAGAAGAATCATGTTTAGTTCAAACTGACCGTGTGGAAGCTGAGGATTTCACTCAGAGCCTGATGGAACTGCTCCAAACAGCCCTGACACACACACACACACACAGAGTCACATGGTCAGGTCACATGATCAGGTCACATGATCAGAGTTCATAATTAAAACACGTATAATAGCAGATAATTCAAAGTCTCACAGTGATGACGCCGTCTTTGTGGTAAAAGCCGCACAGCTCCTTCAAACCGCTGAGGAACTGCTGATTGGTCGAGCTGTAGGATTGTCCCGCCTCCACACCCGCCCAC
>CM076415.1:1578977-1807669 GCA_038363315.1 Mugilogobius chulae
CAAACACCAACTTATATGTTCTCCAGAAAGAGAAAAAACAATCTGGCAGTGACAGGAGAGGAAATACAGATCCTCAACTCCTGTGTCTCTGTTCTTCTCCAGCAGACACTCAACATTATTGTTGTCAATACTCTCAATACTGGAGTTTACAGACCTTCCTAGACTATTCTGTGGACAGTTTTATTCCCAAAAATGTTTGTCAAAGCATAAAAACAAACAAAGGCTTGAATTTTTTACAATAAAACAGAAGTTCTAGAAATGTATTAACTTTTACAATAAGTTTACAATGTTTTATGTTGAATGTTCAGGCGCATGTTCCACTGGAGTAGTCAGGTCTGTAACTTCCTGAAAAAATTATATTTTTGGAAGAAAAAAAATCTAATAAACTTTTGTTTCATGTCCTGAGAAGAAGAAAAACACTTAGAAAAAATCTTGACCAAGGCTTTCATAATTCATGCATCAGAGGGTTAATAAAGCACAATTAACACAACAGCAGAGCACAATGTTTCTGACAACGTGACACAAAGAAGACGCATTTTAGTTGGAAAGTAAAAGTAGGAAACACAGTGAGGAGTTAGGAGAGAGGATACAGGAAGGATGTGAAGCAGGATGCGGACGCTCCTCACTGCGCATGCGCACCAGCTCCCGTTACACGCCTCACTCACGTCACGTCACGAACACAAACTTTCACCTCAAAATCGCTCGTTTCAGCCCGTTTTCGTACCTGAACCGCGGCGAATCTTTGACGCACTCCTCGAAGTCCAGCAGCGCGTCCATGTCCCTTCTTTACGTACGTGCGCGCGTCCGTGGTCCGTGCGTCTGCAGACCGGACAGGCGTGCGCGCTCACCAAAGTCACGAAACGCCGCAGACACGCTTCATGTCCGCGTGAAAAAAGCCGCTGTCCTCGTGCGTCCCTGCGCTGTTTGTGCGGAGTTTGTGCCGCTTTGGCGCACAACAGCTGTCACTAGTGTTGCTACGACGCCGAAAAGTGCAAAACATCCGGGTCACGAGAGAAGGAGGGACACAGCGGAGTCTAGAGGCGAGGAGAGGGAGTGCAGGGGGTTGAGTCGGATGCCCTTCCGTCTAAAACACAACAAAGAACTGACTTTTTATTTTAACTAACTAGAGCTTTTATAATAAAACACAACAAACCTAAATGTATTTTAATGAAATTGTGTTTTTCTGTAAAGACCTCAGTGTTTACCATTTATAGAAGAGACTATGGCGGCCCCCCATGGTCTAATTTTTGCCCCCATAGTCTAAACATAAGATGAACAATATATTAGTAGTTTAAATGATAATTGATGGCTTTGGGATTATCATATCTATGCATATAAAAGTAGCATTTTTATTTTGTAATCAGTGCTTTTTCATATGTAGATGCAATCAATTACAATAGACTCTCAAAAATATATATACAAAATTAAACTGATCAAATACAGATGGTTTGTTTCACCATAATCTCAGTATAATCTCAGTATAATCCTGTGGGAAACATTTGACCTGAATGTCTTAAGTTTACAAACTCTGTAAAACTGGAAAACTCAATCTTCAATAATAAGAAACTACCTTTTCTCCCTCTCGTTTCTCTCTCTTCTTACTTTCTCTCTCCTCTTTTCTTTCTCTCAGAAGCTAAGCAGGGTTTAGCCTGGGCAGGACTTGGATGGGAGACACTGGAGGAACCTCAGGAGCCACAGTGAGACAAACAGAGGAGAAACTCGTGGTTGTAATCTTAGGCAAGACACTTCACCCACACTAGCTTATGGTTGGCATCCTCACTTCCTTCAGTCTGCCCCAGGGCATCTGTGGCTATAGCTTACTACTACAGAGAATGGAATGAATGAATAATGCTAGTGTCTCTCTCTATATAATCCAGGGAAAGGAAGTTAAAACTGTCTCTCAGTATAAATACCTGGGGACAATCGTTGACAATGAGCTGTGGTTTGAGCCAAACACTGCAAACTTACGTTGAATCTGTTCTTACGTTCTGCATGATATTCACAGCCGAAGGGTGATATGTAAGGCCCAACAAACACTGTTGGGTCTAACTTAGTTACTGTGAAAATACTTTTAATAATTTACAGTTACTAACAAAATACTCCAAGTTACTTTTAAGTAAAAAAAAAATCTACTCAGAGACACAGATCTGCAGCTGGATCATTTTTAATGTAGTTTTTATTGAATTTGAGCCTGTTTAAAGTGAGTATGACAGGTTTGAACATTTAGTTTGGTTGATTAATACTTGTTGTAATTATAAATGATAGTTTTACATTAATCAATAACATGTTTGTGGAGAAAATACAGGAAGTAGAGCAGAGTTCTAAACTGATGACATCACACTGGGAGACAAATATATTTTACATTTTCTCACAACAAACTGATTTTTATAACTCTGTAAACACACGTTTAACAAAACAGTGATAGATTTGAGGAGTTTTGGCCCAATTTATTAAATGGTTGCTAGGCAACTACCCAGCGTAATGTTATCATTGATGAACAGGAATGAAATTTGAAAAATGTTTAGTAAATCCTTAAATATATTGATCTTAACTACGTCTTTGTGAAATGAGTTCAACCTGACATCTTTTTAAGTGCCAATAATAAAATGTTAAATCCTATTTTTGATCAATATTTTGATCAATATACACACAAAGTATTCCTAAAGTAATTTCACTAAGTCACTTTATTGAGGCAGTGACAAAGTAGTGTAACTGATCACATTTTTAAAAAGTAATAAGTAATGAGTCACTAATTACTTTTCAATACTTTACAATAAACATTATCTTTCTAATTCTCATAAAATCATCTAGATTATTACAAATTATAAGAGAAAAAAAAAAATACATATATAAAGCCTATTGACCCTATTTTGTCCCGCCCACTTTTCTAGGACGTGCACTTCCTGTTTAGCTGCATTTAGCCTGTAGATTGTCTTTTATTACAGCTGCAAATCACACACTTCTAAATTAATCTAGTTAGTCAATTACATGTTTCTTCCATTTTAGTTTGACATTTCTATGGTCTACTCTAGGTGACAGTTTTATACCTAATTAAAAGTCTGACTCAAGTGAAAGTCACAACTTACAAAACTACTTCAACGAAATTATCCATCCAGAGAAAAATAGATAAATCTTCTGTTAAATCTTTTGTAAATTTAATCCAGCCAAGTTCCCTTGACTTACTAACTCAGTCAAAGTAAGAAAAAAGGAAACATCTGGAAAATAAAACATTTATTTGAAAGTTCATAACAACAAATCAACAGTGAAAAAGAAAAATATGAACAAAACTTAGAAAAACGTTTGTTAGACGAGAGTTTATTTGGTGAAAGAGACGGAGATGAGAATCACAGTGACGTTATCAGCGCAGCCTCGTCTCACTGCCTCTGAGGCCAGCTGCTGACAGGCCGAGTCCAGGACCTGGTCTGAGTCCCAGTCTGGACCTGGATCCTGCTCTGAACCGTCTCCAGTCTGGAAAACAGCAAAGAGAATGTCACAGCTGCAGTTCTTCAGTCGTTTAGATGATAAATCAGCCGATGCAGTAGGTTTATCACTGGTTTAATCTTTCTTTTTTATATAAATGCACTGCTTTTTATTCATTTTGTGCATACAATATTACAGGGTTTGTGCAGGGATGGAGAAGTCACATTTAAAACTCTCTAAAACCTTTTAAGACCACAAAACAAACAGATTCAGACCTATTTGTATTTGACAAAGTTGCTTCTTTTCCAAAGGCTTCCTTATAGTTTTATATTTTGCTACAGTTATGAAAATGCAAAATGTTCCATCAACCAAAGAACAGCAGAAACCATTGTGATTTTTTAAAACACCAAACAAACAGCCAGTTTGGGTCGTATCAACACATTTTAATTGTGTTTAAATAGTGTTTTATTAAATATTGTGGTTTTAACCTGTTAAATCTTAGCTCTGTTTTTGGTGCAGAACACAATAAATTATTAGAAAATATTACACAAATTAATACTTGGTGTCCATTATCACCAATGGACTTCAGGACTATTTTCCCAATGACAAAATAATTATAATTACCAGTGGTGGCTCCTGACTCATTTCTTTGGTGGAGCTTTGGTCAATACATTGCCAGTTATCCAAGCCCAGCTCACGATTATATTGTCTAATTATTCAATATAATATAATTTTACACCACTAGTCACTGTCACTGATGTGCAATCAAAATGACCTGTGGCCAACTTATGTCAATAAAATGGACATAGAAGACAGAGTTGAAAACAACAGAAAATACACAACTTTGAGTCCAACTTGGCACAAATACACAATTATACATTCCCACACTTTTTTGTCACATGTCTGATGTTTAAATTTGGCCTCGAGGGTCGTTGGTATTAAAAACAGTTTGTTTGAGTGACAAATATTCTGAGTTGGATCACTATCCGTGCTCTCTTGACTGTTTGACTGACGGATGAACATGCCTTGTGTGACGATGCACAGCGTTGGTGCAAACACTCACGAGCCCCATTAGTTTACATTGTGAGGCTGAAACTGAAAAAAACGCTCTTATATTAGATTCAATGGAAGCGGCGAGTGTGATTTTAAACAAGGCTGGCAATTATGGTCCGATGTTTTAAGGCATTTTAATCAGATTTTAACGGTTTTGATCAACTTTAACTACACACTTCGCAAATTTTTTTCCTTTTTGCTGGTGGTGCGTTGCGCTTAGTGCCATAGTGACGAGCCATCCATAATAATTACTATAATATCCAAGAAAATTCCAGTTAAATAAATGAAAAAAAAGCAGGAAAGTACACTTTATTTATATTTTTTTAATAAGGAAGAGAGTAGACATGTTGCTCAAAGCTGAAAATTACCACCTTTAACAAGTCAATTAATGTTTTAAAGCTGTTCAGCACATGGACATAACATACGGCTTAAATAAGTTTTGATAAAGCTCAAGATTGTTTTAAAACTTTTAAGAAAATCACGAGGCTCCTCCCTCCTAAATGTGCTTGGCGGATTTGGACCAGTTTACAATCTCTGAACTATTCTTTCATTTATTGGGGCTAAAGCTAACGTCTTTGAGAAAAACACATGAGACGCCGAGGCTGCAGTTTTAGCATCAATTTCCGAATATTATTGACAACCGTACTTTTTTTTAGCCATGCCCCCTTTTTAATCGACTAATCGGTCTTTAGACGATCAAGAATTTCTATGATGAACTTCTAGAACATATACATTTAATTACAGCTGTGACAATATTCCTTTAAACATTTGGTTTTCTCTGACCTGCAGAACGTTGAGCACAAACTTCACGGCTTCGTCGGCTGAAAACACTTTGAATAAACCGTCACAGGCCAGAATCATGAACCTGCAGAGACAAACAGAGCTGCGTGTGAGAGGCTGGGAGGGCATCCGGCTCACTACACTATCCCGTTTACCTGTCACTGCGTGTGAGCTGGCACCTCCGCAGGTCTGGAGTGGAAATGACGCCGCAGCGTTTGTACTGACCGTCTCCGATCGAGCGAGAAACTTCCAGAACGCCCAGAACTCGACCGTCTCTGTGGGAAAAGAGAGAAAACAATATAGACGCCAATGGGTTCCATTTTCTATCAGTAATTCAATGTCGTGAGGTCAGATGGAGGACAGAAGACAGTTTTTGCTGTACTGAACTCATTTTTTATTCTTGTTAATCTTGTTCAGCTACAGTTTTGTTTTTTGTTTTTTTTTTAATTTAAGCAACAATCAATTCATAGAACTGTATAAAAATAAAAAGAATAGTTCACAAAAGGAAATTTAGCCACAGAAAGTGATGCTCAAAGCGTAATTTACTTGGTTAAAGGAACCGTATGTAATATCCACAACTAGTGGTTTTAGAAAGGTATAACAATCACAAATGAACATGGGTTGCCAGATTGTGAAATGGCTCATACATTGAAGATAGGAAGCTACTGATTACTGATTCAAAATTAACTTCAGCTTCTAAGAAACCAAACTGGCAACCCAAATGAAAGAGTCATGTGAGGCTTATTCTGCTTTCTGATTGGATAATAAATGTAAACATCAACAAAGGGACATCATGTCCATTGCTTTTTAATTAAGAATAACTCAGAATTACATTGACTTTCAGTAAAAATAATAGTATATTTGGACATGTTGACCTTGTACCTTTGGGCACATATAAGTCATGTTTATGAAATCTGACATCAAAATCTTACATACGGTTCCTTTAATTTAGTTTCGTGAGTGGGACCACGCCCCCATCGCACTCCAACCACACCCCTACGTCACCGGAAGCCTTCATATCCCAGCTCACGCTTGTGTCTCAGTTTGACCATGCGCCTCATCTCAGTTCAACTCTGTCATTCATTTCATTCAAGATTACACCATTGTGTTGCTCCTCTATCTTATTCGTCGTCGCTTCCAGACGCAGGCCTTGCTCCTCGCCTCTGCAGCCTGGATGCTAAGCCCTAGACCAGTCATTACCATTATTAGCTCACCTCGACAACTTGAGATCATCTCTTGACGGCCGTCGGTTCACCTTCCAAAACACCCTCGAGTACCTCAGTTCCTGGCCTACTTCTTCTACAGTCAACATTAACATCACTGTCTACCTCGATAAGATATCCCGTGGCTCTTACCTCATTCCTACACTACTATTCGCTTCGTCATTCAATCGCCACTCAACTCTTACATTTTGGGGGTCTTGAATCGGCCGGGCAGATTGCTGAGACAGTACCCCCACACTGAGTCTCCTTGCCTGGTCATCGCTCATCTGATTCCAAGGAACTTTAACATCTACATCTATTCAATAAACAACGTATAACTATCTCTGTTTTGGTGTGGTCCTTAGTAATGAAAGGAGTAGGTGGAAGTTCAAAAGACGTATGTGGTCCTACCCCTCTTGCACACAAACATAAATACATAAATATTTTTTCTTGGAGTGCTCACGGGCGAACACTCATGCTTCATTACAGAATGAGTGTATGCTACATTCATACATACACACGAACAAACATTTTCGTTTATTGTCGTACAAAATGAAGTACTGCTTTAAAAAGCTATTTTTCTTTGTAGATAGTATTTTTCAATTATGTTAAATAAATGCAAAAATACTATGGTAAGTAATGTAAGAAATAGATTTCTACATGTTAGTGAAAAAGACAGCAAAGTTAGAGTTGTGCTTTGTTTAGTTCATACATTTTTAATACAAAAATCATGAAGATGTAGCTGGTATTTTGCTCTTGAACTGAAAGCAAGAGAGCTACTCAGCATATTTTACATTGTTAAAAACAAATCTAAGGGTAATAATATTTGTTCGACCCCAAATAAAAGTGGTGGCGTATCACTGCTCCTCAGAACAATCATGTCCTTGGGAAAATAAAGTTGAAAAGCCTTGTCCTCAAAGGGAGTTTTTACTCTAGCAACCTTTGGTTCGGACTTGGGGTAACTTTTGTAGTTGTAATTAACAAACGCGATCAACACTCTTATGAGTAGAGATCGACCAATATGGGTTTTCCTTGGGCCGATACCGATTTTTAAAAATGCTGTCAGCCTATCCTGATATCAATGGCCGATTTTCTTATTTTAGTTGTTAAACACATAGCTGAGTTTAAAAAGTCTAAACCATTATTTTGTCTCATTGTTAAATGAATACAACATGTTTATGCACATTACAGAACATTTTTATGAGTAATTAAAGAAAGTGCTCCTTTTCAAAACTAACCTGGAGCTCCGCTGATCATTGTGAGTGCAGATGACTATTCAAACAACTGCCTGATCAAGCATGATGGCCGATGTGCAAAAAAAAATCCAAATATTGGATAATCACACGTAATAGTTTTGAGATCTACAAGTGAGGTGATGATATCTTGGACTTTTAAAACTTTTTCTTTGTTGTTGTTTGTATAAAGAATAATGTTTTTCAAATACAGGGTTACATTGTAGCAGATTCCAATTTCACTTTGTTTTTTGTAAAAGAAGTTTATTAGTCATAGCTGCCACACCTTGAAACAAACTAAATGTAAATGTAAAGTGCTTGAGCTCTGACCTCACAGTTCCTCCGGCTCTCTGGATCCTCATTCGTTCTTCGTACATGGTTGGGTTGTGTTCTTTGCTCAGACACAGAGTCACAGGTTTCTTCTGTCCTGCTCCTTCTGTCTGCTCCATCCTGCACAGCACCGCCTGAACAACAACAGGATTTAAACGTTTTCATACAGTAGGACTCTATATTAGTCTGTTTAAACACCCCGTCTGTGTTTAAAAGCAGTAGTATTAGTATTCTGTGTGTTTACCCTGCTGTCTCCGAGGTTGGCCACATAAACAGTGTCGTCCACCACCAGAGCACATGTGGCCGTGGAGCCGTCTTTCCACGCCGGCTTCCTGAAATCACACCACACTGTTTGTCAGCGTCAGTGTTTGTCAGCGTCAGTGTTTGTGTTTGTCAGCTCTGAGCAGAAGTCTGTCAGCTCTGAGATCTAAAGCTGAAGCCGGAGCAGATGTGCTGAAACTCACTGGCTCGAGGCTTTCTTCAGGAAGTCCTCGTCCGTCTGTTTGAACGTGTCCAGCAGACTTTTCTTTATCAGCTTCTCCAGGTTCTCACTCTCTCCTGAAAAACACACAAGTTTATTACAACAATACGTCATGGCTAAGGTTTGATCACATCACACATTGGGGGTATTCCACGCATCAAGATAACGCCAAAGCCTGGCTTATTTGGCCAGTCTAGGCTCATGAAATCTCCATTTCATTCAACTAACGCAGTTAGCCAGAGTTGGCTCTAAGTTGCCGTAGTAACAAGCACGCAGACATAAACCTGGTCTGGACCAGCTTTGTCTCAAAAAACGTCTAAAGAAAATCACGTTAAATAGTAAGTGGTATATGTGTTCAGATCTACACACGGGCTTTTACCAGCTTACTAACAATGTACAGTACAGACCAAAAGTTTGGACAAACTTTCTCATTCAAAGACACTTTATTTTCATGACTATGGACATTGTAGATTCAAACTGAAGTCATCTAAACCATGAATGACCAGGAGTGAGAGTGATGGTGCTGCGCCAGATGATCTGGCCTCCAGAGTCACCAGACCTGAACCCAATCCAGATGGTTTGGGGTGAGCTCGAACGCAGAGTGAAGGCAAAATAATTTCCAGAGTGCTAAGCATCTCTGGGAACTCCTTCAAGACTGTTGGAAGAGCTTTTCAGGCGACGACCTCTTGAAGCTCATCAAGAGAATGTGAGAGTGTGCAAAGCAGTAATCAAAGCAAAAGAACCTAGAATATGACATATTTTCAATTGTTTCACACTTTTTGGCTGTACTATACTTCCACATGTGTTAATTCATAGTTTGGATGCCTTCAGTGTGAATCTACAATGTTCATAGTCATAAAAGTAAAAATAAAAAGGCTTTGAATGAGAAGGTGTGTCCAAACTTTGGTCTGTACTGTAAATCGGTTGATTAGAAGAGGCACTTTACAGTGACAGAATAAAGATGCAGCTCAAACACTGACGCAATTTAAAAACAATGACAACACCTCAAACATTTATTACATTCTTTAAGTCTGACTGACCTGTGGGGAACTTTTTGGCCAGAGTCAGATGGAGGTTTTCAGCCGCGAATTTGGAAGCTCGAGCTCCTCCGTGTCCATCGAAAACAGCAAAGTACGACAGACGAGAGCTGCGACAGAAAAACAAAAATAAACCACACAACACAAGACTCTTTCTACTCCTCCAGGTCAGTTTAAACTTACACAGATTTAGGCTGCGCGCTCATGAGACTGTTCATGTCGGGGAGAAGAACATGAGCGTCCTGCATCTCGTCTCGTTCTCCTCTGCGCGCCGCCACGAAGCCTCTGAGCGCGGGCAGACCTAAACACACACACACACAGGTTAATCACAGCTCCCGCGCACGCACCATGGTGAAGCACAGGAGGAGACAAACATTGGTGAGCTGAAAACCTTCTGTGCAGACTCTCTTCACCTCCACAGGCTCCTCCTCCTCCTCCTCGTCACTCGCTTTACGCTTCACCGACACTTCCTGGTCATCGTTACCTTCATTACTTTGAAGTGGAGCTGCAAAAAAAACAACATATAATTACAAAGATTTTCTATTTTAGATGGACTAACAATTACATTTTAGTTGACAATAAATTGAAGATTTACTTTGGATTGTGTGACAAGACTTGACTAAACTGCTTTACTGTACAGTGGGTCAATTTACTGAGTTTTTCATCGATAAAAACTGCTTTAGCACGAGGAAAAATCCAAGAAAACTTCCCCAAATGTCCAAGAAATTTTAGATTAGATTTGCCTTTATTGTCTTGGACAAATTTCCATTGGAAGTTTCGGTAAATAAAAAATAAATTAACAATAGTTTCCTCTTCCACCAACCACCTGCCTATTATTTATTTATTTTTTTCATTTGAAAACTTTAAACTTGTTATACATGTCCTAAAATATCCTTTTAAAGACACTTAACAGCAGTTTAACAGCTTTAAATGGCAATAAGTTTTACTTCTACTACCTACTCCTTTCGAATACTATCCTATTTTTTGTATTTTCTTTTAATTTACCTTTGAAAAAGTATTTGAAATAAAGATTTCAATCAATCAATCAATCAATCAATTGCTGGGTTTCACATTCTTATTGGGGGCAAGAGCCAGTTTTTCCTATTAATAACATTGGACTTTGCCATGAAATATTTCAAAAATGATTTAACAAATTTAAAAAGTGATAATTTTTGGGGTGACTAGACCCAAAAAACTTTTGAATTGCAAAAATAAACTGCGTTTAAACAAACTTAATTTTACCTGCCCCCAGTCTGATTGAAATAACATTGGATTGTAGAATGTTGTGATGTCATCTGAAACCCAGCAATAAAAGGTCACCAATTATTATATTATATTAATATAATATATTTAGGTCGTTTTTTCCCTTTAGCATATGAACATGGACAAACCAGCCCTGTTAAACAAAAAAAAAAAAAACTCGGAGAAACACTGTAATAACACTAAAATATAATGAAAATATTTTAAAAACATAATATTTTTGCAGTGTTTTTATAAACTGCCAGGCGTTTATACTTTTTGTACAAATACCTAAACATCTTTCATTATATCATTTAAAAAACATTGCAGTTGAATGAGAGGGAAAATACGTGTTTCTCACTTATGTAATATAAAATAGAAAACATAAACTCACTGAGTTATATAAAATAAATACGTTCCCAAAACTGTACACATTTGGAACACTAACAAGCTGTTTAGGTGAGATTTTCCCAAAGAAATCTTTTGATATTCCCATTATTTTGACTCCAGTTTTACAAATATAAAGTTTATGTTTAGAAAAAGTGGTGCTAGTTTATGAGCAAACCGTTAAATCCATAGACCGTATATATCAGATTCAAGATAAACTATAAATTAACAATAGATTTGACTTGTTCATGTTATCAACGCTTCAATTCTTGATTTTAATAACCCCCCTCGTGAAAAATAAGGGTGAATTTTAATATGTTACATCCAAAGTGGTCGTGTTTAGTGCGTTTTTCCCTCACCGGAGGTTTGGGTTTGTGTCGGCTCCGGTAAATCTCCGAAAAGATCCATTTTAACCGCCGTTAGCTGCAGTTAGCCGCTGTTAGCTGCAGTTAGCCGCTGTCAGTTAGCCGCCGAAGCTAACAAGCCCCGCACACCGCCACGGCTGAAAAACGTGACAAAATCTCTGCTTTGAAACGTCTGCAATCCACCAGAAAGAACCAGAACGTGAGTGACTTTATCGGGACTGATATATGTTGATTTCAGACTGCGCTGCGTAGAAGAATATTTGATAATTTTGTCTTTTGTGTGGGAAAGTTTGCAGCTCGTTTCATGCTGCAGTGATTAGCTTCTTCTCCGGTAAAAATCACACGAAACAGCAGCGACACAACGTGGATTGGAGTGAAAACTGAATATTGAAGCCTTCTACTAGTTATTTAATTCTTAGTCAAATCTGTTAAATTATCTATGACCTTTTTGGGTAAATCACGGTGTTTTTCACTAATAGAGGAGAATATGATGCCCCCTCATAAACTATTGCTCCCTCATAAGTCTAAAAACAAGATAGGTTAATAATTATTACTATTAATAATGTGCTTTTTGCTTGTATTTTCATCTTTAAATGCAGTCCTTTGTTATTTACTAGAGATAATAAGGAACATATTTACAACAAACATGTGTATTCAATAAAATTATTACTTAAAAATGTATTAAAGATTGCTTCTGCACCATTGTCTAATATAACTTTAATTCTGTTGACACTGAATTATCACTAAAAACAAACTTTTATTTTTTGCTTTATTTTAGAATGGGCTTAGATTATTAAAACAATTATTAACTGAAATTGTATCCAAGATTAGATTTGGCCGTACAAGAAAATACTTTTTTAGGTGGTAGGCCTACTTGGTGTAAGGTTGAGACACATTGCTCTTTATTTTATTCTACAAATTTATACGTGATTATATTGTTGGTAGCAACTTTAATGAACCATTTTCTCTGTGGACAATGATTACGATGAATGTGTATCCTATTTTGATGGATTTGTTAGCTATTTTATTGCTATAAGTCTTGCCAATACGTAATCATCCTTGAAATGGTTTTGCAGATTGTCCAATTGTCAAATGAGATATATATATATATATTTTTTTTTTACTTAGGCCTTTTCTTTTTATCATTTAAGTTGTATTACTGATTCATTTGTTTATTTGGCATATTAAAGCTGGGGTACCTGATTATTCAACAACTAAATCAGAAGTAGGAATTTGAATTGGTCCAACTAGCTCTTAGCTCTTATAAAAACTTAATATAAGATCCACATATACTCATTTCTGTCTGGAAACATGACTTTAAAACAGCTTTTTTCAGAGTCAAAGTAAAACTGGGATTGACCACCAAAGCACTGCCAATCAGAGCGCAGTTTTTGTCTCTTAAGGAGAACAAATAAAACTTTTATTAGCTTTTGACGACAATTAGCTGTCTAATTTTGTCACAAAGTAACCTACTAATTTGCTATGCACTTTATGATGGAAAAAGTCAAAGTTTAACTATTTACACACTAATATTTAGGTACAGCAGCTTTAATTGTGCAGTAACAATATTTTTGAAGTGATTTTAGTCTTGTTTGAGTAAAACTGTGTCTTCTCTGCCTTTGCCTGGGACTGACGTCGTTTATTTTCCTGCTTAAATCACGTTTCATTCATTCCATTCTGTGAGTTTACACCGGGATTATCCGCGTTACTCACTGCCCTTTCCTGATTGGCTGCTTCTCTGCTCGCTCTGCTGTGATTGGCTGCGGGTCTGCGCTCGTGTCCCCCTGCTCAGGCCCCTCGCTTCGGGTCCCATTCACACATCTAAAGTCCCCTCTGCTGTCTGACTCTCATCAGGATAAACCCGGACCCGGAGGAGACACGGGCACAGAGCAGGAAAAAGACCCGGACCAGGACCCGGAGGAGGACTGACACTGACCCGAAGACACGGACCCGGAGCAGGACTGACACGGACCCGGAGCAGGACAGCAGACATGCGGGGGCCAGTGCACCTCCCTCCCTGGATCATCCTCATCTTCTTCTTCTTCATCCTCGCGCTTCTTTACGCACCGGGACGCAGCGCACGAGCCCAGCCTGCACCTGTGCGCGAGACCTGGACGGAGGGACGCACGGGACAGCGCCTTTACGTGGGTCAGTCTCTTTTGATTACCTGTATGAATTTTATTTTGAGTTTTGTAGCAATAAAAAAGTGAAAGGGTCTAGTCACTAATAGAAATCATTTTTAATACATTATAATTAATAAAACTGGCTCCGCCCACCATCTGGACCTATGACATCATTACATTCTACAACTTGAACCCAACCTGTCAAACCTAGGCAAAAAAGCGAACAACAGAGTGAATTCTGAATAAACAAGGTGAAGTCTCAAGTTTAAGAAGAAATTGAGCCAAAATCTAAGCATGTAAATGTCCAGTTGCAGCAAACTGAGCAAATAAGTGTGTTCTGTCAAACCAATCACACTGCATCTCTTCACTCTCACCTGATCCTTTCGCCTTCTCTTTTACTTCTCCAGCAGCTACAGGCAGGTGTACTGGATTACTTTAACTCGTATAATTTACACTTCTGAACCTGACAGCTGCTTTAAGGTTGAATCTATTGAGCTGAGAACACGACTTATTCGTATGACACTTGAATCTAACATAAAGAGCAGTTTGAAAATACAATTCTTCTGCATTTTGTGTCGAGATATGTATCGTATTGGAAGGCTCTTGGCAATACCCAGCCCTACTCACGATCCTAAATTTTGAGTAATTACAAGTAAATACATGCAGTGGGCGGGGATAGGTGGTAGATAAAAACAGGGATTTTCTGAGCTGCTGGACAATACAAGATTACTCAAACATTCATGAATCAATCCTAATACAACTGTGGGTAAAAATAATGATCAGAGACACTGCTGTAACAGGGTCAAAACTCAGAAAAGTACATTTTAAATGACAGATCTCCTTTAACTGCATAAAAGTCATAATAAACCTTTACCAGCTTAAAACTTTTATTTTAAGAGAAAAAACTCAATTGCGTTTGTTCTAACATTTTTTCTTTTATAAATACAAAGTTTTAAAACTTTTTTCATAAAATTATGAGTAATCTTGAAATGCTTATTCCTGTAGCCCAAGCTTTTTTGTTTCTTATACAGTGTTTTGTTAAATATTGCTGTTTTTCAAAATGTGCCAGGGGCCTAGGGCTGGGCCATTAATCAAAAAATCGAGAGATCGAATCGAACCGAATTGTCAATTATTTGGTGGTGAGTTATGAATCGAAAGATCGAAAATAGGGATGCACCGATCCGATACCTGGATCGGATATCGGTGCCGATCCAGGACATTTTGCTGGACCGGGTATCGGCTCCATGATATCGGTTCAGCCGATATAGTGGCTGTGCCTTTAATTGGACATAATGAGACTATTTTACAGGCTGGTGTTGATCCATTACATGTCATAATATTGGGCTTTTTATTCAGATTAAGTTGTTAAGTTGTGACTTGCACTATAAACAACAGTTACATAACACAATATGACCAAATGTATTAAGTTTTTATAAGAAAAAGAAGCAATTTCAGTCCTTTCACTGGTATCGGTTGATATCGAGTATCGGCAGATAGTTAAGCCAAATATCGGGATCAATATCGGAACAGAAAAAGCTGGATCGGTGCATCCCTAATCGAAAACCAATCTTTTGCCATTAAAAATGTGTAGTTTGGAGCAAAAGTCAAACTTTGAGGTAGAATATTAATATAAAGTTTCAAAAAAATCTAATAAATGTGACATATTCAAAGTTTTTGTTTCGTTTATGTTCATTAATGGCATTTTTCATTTGGTTTAGAAAAAGTTACACAAAATTGAGATATATGAGAAAAAAAAAAAAAAAGATGATTATATTTTTTCCCAGATAGTGGCCTGATTAAAACAGATCGAGGGCCGCATCTTGCCCCCAGGCCACAGTTTTCCTAGGTCTGCTTTAGGACCTTCACGACCCCCGAACACAAAATAAGGCCCCACAAAGTGATGCAGTCGCTCTATGTTGTCTGATGTTTGGTTTTAGTTTGAGAACATAAACCTCAATAATTTAGTAAACTAGTAAACTACATTTACCGCTGCATTTAAAGAGTGTCAGGTCAATTTTATATTTTTCCTTAGACTATTTCTTTGCTCCCAGTGTGTCAGATGCCCTCCCGTGATCCGAGCGTCTCTCTGCAGTTGTCTTTGCTCGTACAAACTCAGCTGTGAGAGAATCACAGAAATAATCCTGGTTGTTCTGACCTTTGGCGGCACATGTTGGGTTGAGCCGCCGCGGTTTGTCCTGTGTGGGCCGCCGTCCTGGGTCAGAGGTCAGACCGAGGTGTGACGGCTTTTATGTCCTTCACAAACAGAGCTGTGTTTGTCAAAGACACAAGGAAAACTCAACACGCCTCCAAGAATCTACAAGAGACAGGCTGAGAGTGCCACGTGTGAAACGGGACTGAGACTGGACTAAAACAGGACTGAAACTGGATTAAAACTGGAATAAAACAGGACTGAGACTGGACTAAAACAGGACTAAAACAGGACTAAAGCAAGACTAAAACAGGACTTAAAAGCAGGACTAAAACGGGACTGTAACTGGTTTAAAACAGGACTAGAGCAGGACTAAAATTAGGATATAAAGCAGGACTGAAAAGCAGGACTAAACCTGGACAAAACAGGACTAAAGCAGGACTAAAACAGGACTAAAGTAGGACTAAAACAGGACTAAAACAGGACTAAAGCAGGACTAAAACAGCACTAAAGCACTAAAGCAGGACTAAAGCAGGACTAAAACAGGACTAAAGCAGGACTAAACCAGGACTAAAGCAGGACTAAACCAGGACTAAAGCAGGACTAAAGCAGGACTAAAACAGGACTAAAGCTGGACTAAAACAGGACTAAAGCAGGACTAAAACGGGACTAAAATAGGACTAAAGCAGGACTAAAACAGGACTAAAGCAGGACTAAAGCAGGAGTAAAGCAGGACTAAAACAGGACTAAAGCAGGACTAAAACGGGACTAAAATAGGACTAAAGCTGGACTAAAACAGGACTAAAACAGGACTAAAACAGGACTAAAGCAGGACTAAAGCAGGACTAAAACAGGACTAAAACAGGACTAAAGCAGGACTAAAGCAGGACTAAAACAGGACTAAAACAGGACTAAAGCAGGACTAAAACAGGACTAAAGCTGGACTTCAACATACAAGATTAATATGACAAGTTTATGACGACAAACAAACTAAAAAACACTAAGTTTCCCACAGCTACATAAGCCCCGCCCACACCTCAGAGTATGACATCATCACACGCTAATATTTATTCATCTGGATCGTGTTTTGAGGACTTTGTGGAGCTGTGTCTGAAACGGCTTGATTACAAAAAGAGCACTGCACTGTGAATAATGTGGAAAGCCTCTGGACTAAAGACCGGACCAAAACCAGGACTAAATACAGGACTAAAGCAGGACTAACATACTGTGATGTTGTCATAAGTCCAGATGGTGGGCGGGGACAGTTATTCTTCTTAATAACATTTCTGAAAGGTGCAAACATCTGGGTGAAATACAGGTATTATTGATCTGGAGAATGTCATGTGAACACAACCTATTGACCAGACAAAAACCAAGTGCAGAGACAGAAGGCCAGGAAAGTAAAAAATAATGTTTTTTATGTTCTAGAATCAACGTCTGTGGTGGAAAGTGCTGCGAGGGATGGAGCTGGTCTCAGAGAACCAGAGGCTGCACCAAACGTGAGTCCAACACCTCATTTAGTCCTGCTGTTTTAATCCAGCTTTAGTCCTGATTTTACTCATTCTTTACCCCCGTTTTTGTCCTGTTTTTTCTTGCTTTAGTCCAGTTTTAGTCCTTTTCTGCCCACGTTTAGTCCTGGATTTTGTCCTCGATTTATTCCTGATTTTAGTCCTGTTTTTGTCCTGTTTTAGTCCTGTTTAAGTCCTGCTTTAGTCCTGTTTAAGTCCTGCTTTCGTCAAGGTTTAGACCTGCTTTAGTCCTACTTTCATCCTGTTTTAGTCTGTTTTAGTCCTGCTTTAGCCCTGTTTAAGTCCTGCTTTAGTCCTGTTTTAGTCCTGTTTTAGTCCTGCTTTAGTCCTGTTTTAGTCTTGTTTTAGTCCTGTTTTAGTCCTGCTGTTTTAGTCCTGCTTTAGTCCTGTTTTAGTCCTGTTTTAGTCTTGTTTTAGTCCTGTTTTAGTCCTGTTTTAGTCCTGCTTTAGTCCTGTTTTAGTCCTGTTTTAGACCTGCTTTAGTCCTGTTTTAGTCCTGCTGTTTTAGTCCTACTTTCATCCTGTTTTTGTCCTGCTTTAGTCCTTTTTTGTCTAGGTTTAGCCCTGGATTTATTCCTGTTTAAGTCCAGTTTTAGTCCTGTTTTGTCAAGGCTTTGTTCATGTTGTTTTAGCCCTACTTTCATCCCGTCTCAGTCCTGTTTTAGACCTGTTTGTTTGTTGAACTCAAAGCGGGGTCACATTTTCTCTGGATTAGAGTCACAGTTTCAGTCTTAAGTCTGAGAAACCCACCTGAGAATAAACCGACCAATCACACTCTGCTCTGACGTGCACTGGTAAAAAAAAGACAGATGTTTTATTAAAAAGTACTTTTCAAATACATCTTTTTGTTGGTAAATATATTCTGAGACATTGTGAATGATGTTAGGATTTAAAGTTACAACCAAACTTTGCGTAGAACAGATTATCTATTTATTATCCATCCATATTCCATTTACGCGAACAAAGCAGCCCTGCTAATACAATAAACCAAGGGCACACACTTTGGAAAGAACAGGATTTTGGTCTTCTTCTGCTGTTCTGGGGCTTCGACCAATCAGAATCAATTATTCCCCACGACGTTACGACTGAGAATGTGTAATAGTCAACTCATGAACGATGTCAGTGAGCCAGGATAGTTACATTTGCTTTGACAAGTAAAAATGTTTGGGCATCTCTGGTTCACAGTTCAGTATTCCCACTTGACGAGCGGCAGGTTGTGTTTGAGGAAGCACAGTTTCTCCGCGTTCTCGTGTCCGTTCGGGAGCGTCGTTCTGTGGTCGGAGCTGTGGGAAACCGCGGGGAAAACTCTGTGGGCGGGAACGGAAGCAGGAGGAGCAGCGAGAAGACGACGAGCCAGAGGAGCCAAAAGATCGAATCTGGGATGGTTCAGACGCCACCAGCTCAGAGGATCGCCGCATTTTCTGTAGAGACAAATGTACAGGGTCTTTATACAGATACAGCCCTGGTTTAGTCCTGCTTTAGTCCTGGTTTAGTCCTGGTTCAGACCTGTTTAAGACCTGATGCTTACACACCGGAGGCTTGATTATTTGAAATTGGTGGCGCGTACGGCGTGTTCATGCAGCTACGGTATCTCTGACTGTCATGTAAAGAGCACGTTAATGTCCGTCCAGTGGTTGAGTGGATAGCGCACAGGACTTTAGTGTGAAAAGCCTGCAAGTGCTTGAGATCGAGGCATTTACAGCTGCTGAAGACATTTGTATCTTAACCTGACTCACTCCAGATGGATCTGTGTTGATCTCCTATCTGAGTTCTCACTATATCCATCTGGGACTTTACTCACTGGAAGTGTTTGAGAAAAGGCGGGGCGTTTAGTGAAATACTTTGAGCTGATTGGGTGAGCGGCCGACCTTATTTGTGTTTAGCCAATCACAGCAACAACTCATAATAGTGTATCCAATGTCTGCGTGGGATAGAACAAGTGTCACACATACTGCTCTTCCTTCAAAAAGAAATGACTCTGTATTTCTGCTAAAATCACATCAAAAGCAGCAGAAACACAAACATCCACAGGAGCAGCCATCTTTGTTTAGCTTGAATCAGACTCGGCGTTAACGGCCCGTGTTAGCCTGCCCTGCTACAATGTGATTGGGCCTCAAAACCACGCTGCTGTGATGTGATTGGACCGAAACACTGCTGTTTTGGACTCTCAAACCAATCAGGCGGCTGGAAGGTCAGATGGTTTATTTTGTGTTTGTGAGTTCATAAAGATCGCGAGATAAACCATCTGGCTGGACAGGTTAGTACAACATAATATCATTTTAAAATGCAAATCAAGCACTACGTATGTCTTTTTTTAAAGTTCAGAAAAGAAAAAAAAAAAAGATCCATGTGGGATTTGAACCCAGGACTCCCACATCCCAGCCCAACTCTTTGCAAGTGTGCACACTGTGAAGAGCTGCTGATGTGACAGTATATAATTCTGGTTCAGACGAATCAACAGATTATTTTTGTCTCTGACATCGCGTTCATTTTGCTGTGAACATAAAGTGTATTTGTTGTATTTCATGGCCTCAATAGCCTCTTGTTTTTGTCAGAATCAATGAGTTTTATGAATTATAGACATTGACAGCACAGGATGTGCAAATGAGAGGAATCCCTGGACTAAACTTTGTGAATAAGAGTTTTTTTCCCTTTGTGGAGCCACTGGGTGAGTCCCAGTCACATGTTCTGTGTTTTTATGTTTGTGCAGTTTTTGCTTAGAATAAATTAATAACCTTGGAAGTTAGAAGCCTGATCATGTTAAAGCCGTAGTACTGGTTGTTTTGAACCACTGTCACTTTGCTCTTCACATGTTGGTCGCGCATGGACGCCTGTCCGCCCTTACGCTTGCGCCGGCCGCTGAAGACGCTCTGCGCCGCTCTGGTCGCGCGTAATCGCGCCTACACATAGACATTAGGCATGGGAGGATATTAAAATTTGCACTCACAATTAATGTGACCAAAATAATCGCGATTAACAATATTATCACGATAATTTACTAAACGTAAAAGTGAACAGATTCAAAATCACTGAAATCTTTATTAGCGCACAATATGTATGTGTTTGAACAACTAGGTATTGTATTTTGGTCTAAGTACAATCAATAATGATTCAAACTGAACAAATGTTTACAATGTTGAGCAAAAATCTACTAACTTTGTCTCAGAGTCATTAATTCACTTTAACACATGAAGCTTTTCTTTGTTTAACCATAAAACAGCTTTTACTGAGTTCACAGCGTCAGATTTTAGATTCTCTTATGAAGCCACAGTCGCTCGTCTGCTGCTATAATTGTGATTACGATTATCACGATTATGAAAAAATGCCACGATTATTTAACAGGGTATATGCAGGGATCTTGAAGTGAAATTTAAGACTTTTTTAAGACTTTTTAATACCTATAAAAACAAAAATTAAGACTCCATCGCAACCGTCGCAAGTAATTTTTGTATGGTAAATAATTGAAAACGGCTATTCTTGTGAGTCATGAGAGACAAACTAGAAACAATAGTTAACAGTCCTTAGTGGAAAAACTTTTTTCTACAGCTTGATCAAGAAGCACCTTATATTTTTAGGCACATTTTGCTTAAAACAATGTATATTATCCCTAAAAAAACAAACTTGTACATCAAACAAACTCAGTATTATGGACAAGACAGGTTTTATTTCCTGCTTTAGTGCATTTAGTCAGATTAAAGACAAATAATATTTGTAATTCCTATTGACCTGCTTGTCTCTTTGTATCTTAGTTTGATGTCAAACTGTTTGTTTGGTATCATCTTGTCTATTTATTAAAGCAGGGGTTCCAAACATTTCAGCCCGGGAATCCCCCAAAGAACCGTGCAACCAACTCGCGACCCCCACAGCAAAAATTAGATACTTTTGTAATAATTTTAAGTTACAAAACCATTTCAATTAGGCTTAATTGTGTTTATTTGTATAGTTTCTCTATATAACCCCAATTCCCCTAAAAAACTGACTAAAAGTCATAATTGTAAAATTGTAAAAATACATTTAGAAATAATCTCGCGACCCCCAGATTTTGCTTCGCGACCCCCGAGGGGTCCCGCTCCCACTTTGAGAACCACATGTGTTTTGTTGCTCAAAACCAGCTTAATAAAACCATAAATTCTAAGTATGAGCAGGCTCACTTTTCCACAGATATGACTTGTGATCTGTCCTGGTGGCATAATCTGCCAGACTCCAAGCAGATACAGTTCTACTCCTCACTAAAGATGTTACAGTGCTCCTTCAATAAAGTTACTGCCCTATCGCAAGCTATGAATGGTGAACAAGGAGGAGATGAAGCATAAATACACAACATTAAAACAAATGTAATAGGCTTTTTAATTTTGGAATAGATCTAATATTATCAGCTCATTTGATCTAAACTTTATCTAAATTTTTATTGGGTTAATTTAGAAGTCTGTCTATCAAAGCTGAGAAGACAGTGTTTTAGTACTAAGCATGAATCAAGCACTTTTGAAAACAGCTGTATTGTGAATATTTAGCGACCACATGTGTCGTTTATGTTTTGTGAAAGTGATTGTTTAAATACATCGTGAGACGGTGGGTTTCAAGCGCGCAGTGGGGAAACGTATCCAACGAGTCCATTTGCTACAGGCACAGAGACAATGACGCAAAACTAACCAGCGCATGTTCCACACAGGTCTACGCACATTCAAGTAAACACAAAAATCGTGTCTGGGATTTGCCATAGAAGCTGCAGAGCGCTTCTCTTCATCTCCATCTCTGCGCTGCTCTTGTACCAGAGCCAAAGAGTTCGTTGAAGACATGTTTTGCTAAACTTTCACCACGCTTTACCATTTATGAAAATGTCACATATTCTGAGTTGCAATGCATACACAAGACATTTCAGGACGTCTTAGCGCTAAAAATGCAGCTCCACAAAGCAAACAACAAAGTAGAGCCCGTTTACACATGTAGGTTTTAGAATGCTAATTTTACGTTACCTGATGGAGCAGTGGAATGCACGAACACGTAGCCTGCGTGTTGATTCCGTGTAAAAACTTTGTACAAATATTCCACTCTTCACGTTTGCAAACAATCCAATACAATATTTTCCAAAAAACTGCTTGAATGCTGCTGCGGAGGTTTTCGTTGCTGATGCCCGGCTCTGATCCAACTCGCTCGTCCTTTGCGCGCTTTGGTTGTTGAAGTTAAAGTTTTGCGGTTTATTTCCAGCATCCTGAGATACTCGCTAGATCCCGTAACGAAAAGACCCACGATATAATCCTTGTGCGCTCCGGGTCTTTGGTGGTCCACCTGTCCAAAATATAGGCCCACGCTCCTCCTCCGACCTGCAGCTGTCCCTCTCGTATCACTGCGCGCTCAGAGCGGCGTCTGACCACAGCACCGAGGTGATTTATTTTGCCTAATTCACGCTCGGAACACTTTATCAAACAAAAACTAATTATCAAGATCTATTTGATATATTGCTTTGCAAAAAATTAAGACTCTCAAATTGGAATTAAGACTTTTTAATACTTTTTAAGGGCCTTAATTTTGGCAAATTTCATTTATCAACTTTTAAGACTTTTTAAGACCCCGCGGACACCCTGTTTAATGGCGGTCCTTAATTATCGCGATTCGCGATAATATCGTATATCGTCCCATCCCTAATAGACATAGCATCGAAAGTGTTCACGTGGTCTCGTTTGGTGTGAAAGAACCTTTAGTTTAGTTTTAGTCCTGTTTTAGTCCTATTTTAGTCCTATTTTGGCCCTGCTTTAATCTTAGTTTTGTCCTCGTTTAGTCCAGTTTTATTTCTGGTTTAGCTCTAGTTTTAGTCCTATTTTGGCCCTGCTTTAATCTTGGTTTTGTCCTTGTTTAGTCCAGCTTTACTCCTGGTTTAGCTCTAGTTTTGGTCTTGTTTTAGCCTTGCTCTTTCCTCACCTGTCGATGAGCGGCTCGCTGAGGTATTGCTCCAGTTGTTCTGCCAGTTCTGGACTTTTGTGCTCTTGGGGAGTTTGACCCAGAAGACTGGCAAACATCTGCTCCACCAGACCAGCTCCAGGCGGCGGCTGCACCTCCACCTCCTCCTCCTCCTCTTTACAAACCTGAATAGACGTAGAATGTGTTATTAAAAAAATGGCTAAACTGGAATAACATTTGAAAAAAAAAACGTAAAATCAAATGATCCTAACGTTTAACTGTTTTAGTGAATTATCTTTAACTTTAATCATCTTTAACTTGTCCATACATACCGGTTTACTCTCTGCGTCTCCTTCTTCTTCTTTGTTGTCTTCTTTCTTTAGCGCCGCACACGCTGCTTCTTCCTCGCACAGCCATTTGGGGGCGGTGATGAGCACGTCCTCAGACAGAGCATTACACTTGTACCTTGGGTCCAGCAGCGTCGCCAACACCAGAACCTTTACCTCCTCCAGGTCGCCGTATTTCTGCTCCAAACCGCGCAGCATGGCCTCCCTGAACTGCGCCGTTCCCTTGGCCACCGCGCACTCCGCCTCCAGGATCTTTTTCAGCACGGAAACGTTCGGAATCACGCACGACAAAGACGAATCGCCGCTGCAAATGTCTCTGGTGACTTCCTCGAAAGGCGCCAGGGTTTCCATCACGCTTTTCGCCAGCTCCCACTCTTCGCTCGTCGGCGCGGAGAAGTGTCCGTATTTCTGCGCGTAACTCCCCAGCGCTCGCTTCTGCTCCTGCGCGCGTCTCAGCATCTGCAGCGTTGAAACCCAGCGCGCCGAATCGTCCAAAAGCATGTGATTCTGAGGCACGTTCAGCTCCTTTTGGATGAGTTTAAGCCGCTGTTTCGCGAGCGTGGAGTCGTGGAAATGCCCGGCGCACGTTCGGATTTTGACGATGACTTCTTGCACGTCTTGTTGGCTGTTGTTGAGCGCTTGGTCGATGACGGTTTGAAGCGTGTGTGCGCAGCAGCTCAGTCCAGGGATCTCTGTTAAGCGCTGGTCTTCTGAAACATCCGCGCCGCCGTCTCGAAGCACCAGAAACACTCTCTTCTGGTGGATGTTCCAGTACGTCAGCAGCGGAAGGAAAAACTGGTGGACGTAGCTGACGATGCTCGCCTCTGTCATGGCTTTAACGTGTAAAACCACCTGGAAATACAAGAAAGTTTATTTGTACAACAGAAGTTTTAAAGTCCAGACATATTTAAAATCATTACTGCAAATGTAGCTTTGCTTATGTAGAATAACAAAATGCAAAAGAATTGCATTTTCACACTAGAGCAGCAACTACATCGGCATAATCAATTACGTCAATTAGGAAAATGCGTCTACTCATGTGGAGCGCGTCGCCTTTTGAGCCGTGCTTTTAAATAATGTCTCGTCTTTAATTGATGCACACAGCCTCTGAACATTTCTGCTGCATTTCCACACATAGCATGAGTACATTGTAAATGCCGCTTTGACAGCGCGGTCTGTGCTTCAGGCATTGTCTGTGGGGTCATTGGGCAACTTTATTTCTCTGCGCAGCAACACCCATGCGCACACACGCTTATCAACTCGAACATTATAGAACGCTTGGCCTAACAGCTTTGCAAGCTTTTGCTCTGTCGTGTTTTGCATATGTGTGGTGGGCTTTCACCAGCTGCCCTAGCTCAATATCGGCCCACACTACGTACCGCCTGACGGGACCCTGCCCAGCACAGCCTTGATGCAGAGATCGAGTCTTACTCTACAAAAATGTGTTGGACTCTGACTGCATCACTCAGCATGGAACAATGGGCGGGTTTAAAGAATACTCACGGAAGCTCACGGATGAACATTATATGAGTTTCCCCTTCTCCGGTTCATAAAAGCAAGAGAAAGGCGGGGCGAGGGGCAGTATACTATCCAACGGTCACGAGACCATGGGATCTTAATTTTGGCTTTAAATTTGCTATAATTTTTAAAAAAACATTTTTTTTCTCTATGTATTATAAAGAATAAAAAAGCATTCTCTCAGGAAGCTTAAAAAAGCTCTAAAAATGGCATCAATCATTTGTGCTTTGTTTGTGCTGGGCATATGTTATTTTTATAACTCATTTAAAAAGCACATATAATTTTTTGTTTGTGTCATTTATGTCCAGCTGTTCACAGCGGCCTGAGGAAATAAGAAAAGAATTGCTAATATTTAAAAAACTAAAGCAGCACAAATGCACGTTTTTACAGCAGAAATTGAGTTTCAGTGAGCATGATTGACAGATTAATTAAACAGGGACACGCATCTCTTGTATGAAAAACAACATGGCTGATGCCTGATTATCACCGAAACCACACATGGAAAAATATGGAAAAATGATCAAGTGGAACTGAAAAACATGTCAGTTTTCTGTAGAATCAATGAGAAACTATTTTAATGTGAGTTAGATTTTGGTCTAAAGGACAAACGACCAATCAGCTCCTTTGTTTCATCTGCGTCTCACAAATAAACTCATCTGATTGGACGGTTCGTTGTAGAGATTATTAGATTATTCACAAAAGAACACAAAAGAACATAGTAATGCTTAAAGTGTCCGTTACCTTCCTCCTTTCCCAGTTGTCGTCGATGAAGTGACACGTCAGAATCATGATCGACTCCACTTCTCCGTGCAAACAATCGACCGTGAAGGACAAAAACGACTCCGTGGCTCCTCTGGATGAAACCAAACCACGAATACAACTGTGCACTCTCTTATACAGGTTCTCCAACAAGTCCGAACGATAAAACTTCTCACTTTTTAACTCGTATTTCGGCTCCAACGCTGCGACTAACCGTTTAAACCCTTGTCCAGACACGACGGAGAATGCCAGCTCGTCTGTCGCGCACATTTCCGCGATCAGTTTGTCGATTTTCTTAGATTTAAAGTCGTTTTCCTTCCATTTGGCTTCTTTGAGTAGAATGTTGGACAGGATTGTCGTTGGACTTTCTTGAATTTGCGTCTCTACCGACTTCTTCATCTCCTCTTTGCTCTGCTTGGCTTCTTGGAACACGTCTTTGTGGTGAGTTTCCAGGTGTCTCCACAGATTCGTCGTGTTTTTGGTTTTACCCGAGGCAGATCCCATGCTCACAATCTTGTCGCAGTGAATGCATTTCCCGCGACCCGGAACCGGCTCCGTGAAGTGAAGCCACATCGGGTTGTACAGTCGTTTGGGCATTTTCTGCAACAACAAGAACAAGATACAAGTTAAACTGTTATTTCTATGCATCTCGTCAACTAATTCAGTCATTGAGTAATCGTTAATTTACTGTAACAGTGAAAAAGAAATATTGATTATCCAGTGTTGGGTAAGTTCACATTTGTTAAGACATTGCACAACACTAATCCTCCTGTTACATTCACCCTTGATTACTGATTAATTTATGGAAATGTAATGTTACACATTTTCCTCTTATTTTATTCACCTTTAAGCAAACAGACAGTTTTTAGTGGTGCTTTGGTACTGAAGTATAAGTATAAAACATAAAAGCAATTACTGTAATTTCTGCCCTATTGAGCGCACCTGAATATAAGCCGCACCCACTAGGTTTAAGTAAGAAAAATGATAAAGTACATATATAAGCCGCACTTGTTAATAGTAAGTCTATGAGAATCTATAATTTTGTTGCATTGCCTTATAAGCCGCATAATTCAAAGCTCATGAAAAAAGTAGCGGCTTATAAACCAGAAATTACGGTAATGAAAGTAATTTGAGTTAGGCTACACAGATTGTAACTAGTAAATATATTGTCAACATTTGTACGTGATGAGTTAGACTACTTAGTTACTGAAAAGTGGAATATATTACAATAACTAGTTACTTTTGGAGTGCATGTTCTCCCCGTGTCACCGTGGGTTTTCTCCGGTTTCCTCCCACCTCCAAAAACATGCATGTTTAGGTTAATTGGGCATCACTGTAAATTTCCCTGATTGAGTGAATGAGAGAGTGAATGTTTGTCTGTCTAACCCTGCGGCAAGTTGGCCACTGTCCAGGGTGTTCCCCGCCTAAGGCCCATAGTCACTGGGATAGGCTCCAGTCACCCGCGACCCCTAACGGGATTAAGCGGTAGAAAATGAATGAATGAATAGTTACTTTTGTAATGAGTTACTCCCAACACTGTTGATTTCTTCAGTCACACAGAGAAAACTGCAGAAGTTTCCGAGAATATACATGAGGGCACGTGCATAAGAATACACTTATTTACAGTTTTTAATTTTGAAACTGGCCATTCTACTTTTGCTACATACGAAAGAAATGATAAAAATACAACTCACAGGACAAGATATTCAGTTTCTTTGTGTGTACAGTCACGTTTTAGCCGCAGCGTTTGTACGTAAATTATTATCATCCCTGCATGTAATCTTTATCGTGCCACAGATTTTTACGTGTGCAAACTTATTTAGCCACACGTTTCATTCAGTCTTACGTAGATTCTAATGTTAACGTCGCTTTGAACAGATATAACTCACGAAAACAAATGAGTGAGAAAAGTAGTGGAGCTGTTTTTTTTACAGCTAAACACGACACTCAAACACAGAATGAATGGTTTTTACGACGTTGCATCGCGTATCTTCATCATTATCTTGTGTTTATAATCGTACAAATCAATCGTAGCTTAAAAAACGGCTTTGAAACTGTCTTTAAAGATCATAAAAGCACGGACAACTTACCCTTTGTGCAAACTTTAGCGTGTGTTGTGTTGTGTTGCTTCTTTTCCTCCCGCGTGGGTCCTGAGGTCACGTGGGCGTCCGAACAACTGCCTGACCACAAATCGGCCGATCACAGGCAGCCAGACAAAGGTAAAAATCGGCCCGAAAATCTGAACACAAAATGCGTTTCTGTGCCGTAAATGTGAGTTTGAATCTGTTTAGCAAAATATTAACTCTTCGTCGACATAGTGAAAGAAGTTGTGTATGTGTGAAGTTTGATTTATTTATATTCAGGCTTATTAGATGACTCATTTTCTAATTTTTACTTGATTTTTATTTAAGCAGAGCAGGACTTAATTTGTAAATACGTATTTGTAGGAACTCTTATGTCATGATGAGTAAACAAAAGTTGTTATAAAGAAGTTACAACATGGTTTTATATTCAGAAAAGTAGTTTTACATAAATGGTCCTTTTAAAATCTAAAGCAAATAATACACGCGGAACCAAAAGTGTATCATTAAATCAAAAACAAAATAGAAGAAGAAGAATTCTGGGGGGTTGCCAGTTTACGAAAACCTCAAATTAAAAAGTACTGTAACTTTCTGGAGGTGAGACTGAGAGCCATCTACACAATTCAGTGGAAATAGAAAGTTAAATCTGCTTTGCGACTTTCTGAATGGAGTAGAACTGCGCATTAGGGGAAAGTGGGGTGAGTTGTGCCAGTTTTTACTTAACGTGACTTTAAAGTGAGACCATGAGAGTCATTCTTCAAACTACAACATGAACACATATTTCAGGATGTGGAGCATCTTTGGAAACTGTCATTTTTGATCGGAAGTACAGTATTTAAGAAATACAGTTGTCATGTGGCACAACTTTCCCCTGGTGCTTTGGGGGAAGTTGTGCCTTTGGAGAGATTACACTGGGGTCAATTGTGCCATTTATTATTACAGTAAAATAGTATATTTTAATTTCAGAAACAGATATCTTCAGCAGGTTAAACTCATTATGCATTTTCCACTTAAATTTTAGATTAAACATAAAGTTATTTAACATTAAAGAGAAAAAAGGCTGAGCACAACATGCACATGTCTGATCAGAATTAAACACAAACTTGACTGATTGATAAGTCCAATTCTCTTGTGTCCTGGTCTTATTTCCTAATGTTTCTATCTCTGGTTGGTGTAAAATGAAGAATTAGATTGCTTTAGTGATAAAATGACACAAGAATTTTTTCAATTCTTCATTAAAGTTGTGTCAGTGGCACAACTTAACCCAGGCCCACCATTTTGGAAAAAATGCATCATCTGTGAGATTTGAGCTAACATCATGCCAGCTTTATAGATTCAAAATGTAGCTTAAAGCACTAACACATGGGTGATATATTACAAACCTGCCTTTAACTGTTCAGACGCAACAATCAAAAAACCTTGATCATAGAAATTTTACTTTCTTCTATGGTTCTGTAGAAACAGCGGGTGGCACAACTTCCCCTCTGGCACAAATCACCCCAATGTAGATAAAATTGTGAATGTCATCGTTTACAACCAGAAAGCACAATTACACACCTTACATTACCTGAGTTAAATGAGCTGTTTTGCCCAACCTGCCAAAAGCACTTTACATGTTGAATGTTTTAAATGAGATAGCTTCAGGTGGAGGCAAAAATATTCAAATGTAGATCAAATCAATCCCCAGCACATTCATCGTGGAGTCATTTACATTTACAAGGACCTGGAATTACAAGAATGTATTTCAATAGAATTTTGGTAAATGCTGAAAGGTTTGGACTAGAGATTCTTTGGCCACTTTTTAAGGCCGATTTTTTTATTTAACCTAAACTATTAATCACCCTGATACATGTGCGTCTCTTTCACACAGTGTAATGACACTAGATTGTATTTTGGCCCAAGAAATAACAATTTCATGAAAGACATTCATATAGAGGGATTTTCGGTCGACGTCACTTCCCGCTCTACTGCACATGCATTATGCAGAAAGACCCGTTCTCCATTTGTTTACATGGGAAACTTCTTTGAATAAAACTTCGAAACGGAACCTGAGCAGCTGTTTGGATCAGGTCTGAACCGGTCTGACAGACGTCTGTCTCCTGAAGCTTGAGACACTGTTTTTCTCTTGTAACTTTTAAGGGTCGTAGGTGGAGTTTCATTCACAAATGTTGATTTAGCAGCAGAACTTTTGTTTTCTCACAGATAAACTCTTGTAGTTACTGACAACAGAGCTTTTTACTCTTGTTTCCACTGTTTGTGTGCGGCGTTTGTGTGTGTGTTCATACTGAAAAACAAGCACTTATTAAACCTTGTGCTGCAGCCACATTGATAGAACAAGAGTGAAACTTAAGACATGTTCATGATAAAATCAAAACGACAGACTTAGGAATGAAGAGAGACAAAAGAAGTCTTATTGTTTCAGACTCAGCTGATCAGTGTGAGAGCGACTGCGCCACAGAAGAAAAGCCCAACTGTCTGATCAGATATTGGACAAAACTGAACATACTGTAAACAATCGCAATGAATACTATATGTTTCAAGCATAAATGTTTTACCTTATTTAAAAAAAATCCAGTGTAATTTCTTTGTTCTTGTTTTTGTAGTGAAATTATTAGTTAAAAACATCACAGTAGGTTTGTTTCCCATTGAACCCAAACTCGTCTAAAGCTGTTTTTTTCCTCTTTTAGCTCGCTGCGTCCCGAGGTGCCACAACGGAGCCGTGTGCCGCTCTCCGAACCTCTGCGTCTGCCGGGCGGGTTTCCACGGCGACCGCTGCCAGTTCTCCACGGTGACGGTCCTGTACGAGACGACATCATCATCATCATCATCAGAAGTGTCCAATCAGAGCCGAGCGGTCAGGACGGTCCAGGTGGTCATCGAGCAGAAGAAAGAGAGTCCAGACCAAAGTCCAGGGTTTGTGCAGAAGAATTATTCAATGTTTCATTAAAAATTAATATGTTAGTTTAGGGGTCTGCAACCTTTAACTGCAAAAGAGCGACATTTGTCCAATTCAAATCAAATCAAAGTCAGAAAGAGCCGCAACTGTATTCAGTCTACAGCCGCCAATAGAGTTTGTGCAGGTGACATGACTCATTCTAACTGTGAGTGCTGAGCGGCAACAATGCATGAGAGTTAATAGAGAGAAGGGACATTTTCTCTTGTAAGAGTTCAATAAACAGCTAAAACAGGAAAAATAAATACAACAACAAGTCTACTGAGCACTGGGTTTGTAACTGACGTAAAAACAGTTGTAGCAAAGCAGATAAACAACAAGACTTTAGCTTCTCACATTTATCAGACGTTTAAATCACACACAGTTGAACTTATGATCTTTTTCTTCTTTAAAAAGATGTTTTTGAGTCGTTTGTTGCAGTTAAAATGTCCTAAATCATCAACTGTTGTTACAGACAAGACGTTGCCACGACAACAAAGAAATACATTGAAGAAATGCCATTAAATGTTGCTAAGCATTTTTGGAATAAAATGATGTCAGTGCATAACCCATAGACATTAAATTAGTTAAAGGAACCGTATGTAATATCCACAACTAGTGGTTTTAGAAAGTTATAACAATCACAAATGAACATGGGTTGCCAGAGTGTGAAATGGATAGGAAGCTACTGATTACTGATTCAAAATTATCTTCAGCTTCTAAGAAACCAAACTGGCAACCCAACTGAGAGAGTCATGTGAGGCTTATTCTGCTTTCTGATTGGATAATAAATGTAAACATCAACAAAGGGACATCATGTCCTTTGCTTTTTTAATTAAGAATAACTCAGAATTACATTGACTTTCAGTAAAAATAATAGTATATTTGGACATGTTGACCTTGTACCTTTGGGCACATATAGGTCATGTTTATGAAATCTGACATCAAAATCTTACATACGGTTCCTTTAACTATATGTCTATGGCATAACCTCTATACATTTTGAAATGATAAAATAACCTACACACACTAAACCAGTGTGCCAGGGAACACTAGTGTTACTATCAGATGGGCCTTGGAAAAAATTATTTGTTTTAAAATAAACACACAGTAAAATAATAAAGAATGTTTTTGTCTGGTTTCTCATTTCAAAATCAAATCTCACAGAGACGTCTTTAAAGAGCCGCAGGTTGCAGACTCCTGTGTAGTTAGTTAGTATTAGTTCAGAATCAGCTGCTCCTTACAGCGACATAAGAAGGAACACGTGTTTTTGAGCAAATTATTTGATATTGGCCGATATCGATTTGTAAAAAATGGGTCGATATTTACAGAGTGTGAATCAATGCTGCCCATTCCAGTTTGAGATTGGAGCAAAGCACCGACACAACCTAACAGAGACTTAGGGCCTCATTTATTAATCCAGGTGTTAATATGCGAGTATAAACTGTAAATGAGGTGAGGTTTTTGCTCTTAATTTAGTGTTGGAAGATGCACATATAACATAAGATAGAGTATGTTTTACACTCGTCAACCAGAACTCGACAGAATATGAACTAAATTATGTTTTTTCTACAGTTTGACTTTAACAGAGGAAGAGGACAAAGCTTTAAATGAAGTTTTGGTCGGAGCAGAAGAAGAGATGACAAACAGGTTAGAAATAAAAATAAAAATATAAAAATTCACTGAAGATGCAGCAGGTTTTAGTGAATAAAACCTGTTTGTGATGTTTTCCTCAGGACAGAAGAGACACCGGAGACTAAACTTACACAAACTACTGCTGCTGCTACAACTGCATCGACTGTTACTACAACGTCTGCTGTGGGAGGAGAGGTGCATGATGGGAAACCAGAGCAGACAGAGGAGCAGACAGAGGAGCAGACAGAGGTGCATGATGGGAAACCTGCTGAACTTCTGCAGCCTTCCAAGAACAAAGCAGCTCTGAGGTGAGACATTATACTCTATGTACTGTATTATTTTAGTGTCTGTGCTTATAATGGTGTAAAGCAGGGTCCCCAACCACTGGTCCCGGGCCTAAAACCGGTCCGCGGGCCATCTGCTACTGGGCCCCAGAAGATTCTTTACTATTTGTATTATTGTGCTTTACCATCCCAGTATAGTGCCAGTTATTCCAATAAACAGCAAATTCAAGCAACAAGCAAGCTAAAAATATGCACAATAATTGGTTATTTGCATTTTACATTGTTGTTATCGGCGCTACCTAACCTCAACTGGTCCCTGGAAAAGAAATTTGTGACTTTACCTGTGCTTACAAGTAGAGATGCACTGATCCGATACCTGGATCGGATATCGGTGCCGATCCAGGACATTTTGCTGGATCGGGTATCGGCTCCATAATATCGGTTCAGCCGATATCATAGTTTTGGACATAATGAAACTATTTTCCAGGGTGGTGTTGATCCATAACGTTTCATAATATTGGGCATTTTATTCAGATTAAGTTGTTAAATTGTGACTTGCACTATAAACATCAGTTAAATAACACAATATGGCCAAATGTGTTAAGTTTTTTAAGAAAAAGAAGCAGTTTCAGTCCTTATCAAGTATCGGCAGATAGTTAAAGCCAAATATCGGGATCGATATCGGAAAAGAAAAAGCTGGATCGGTGCATCCCTACTTACAAGAAAAAAGGTTGGGGACCGCTGGTGTAAAGAATAGAGCTGTTCAAAGACAGCTTACTCTTCACAGGCCTGTTTCAATGGGAAATACACACAATTCATCATCGAGTCTAAAAGTAACACATTTCAGCTCTTCTGAAAAAGAACAAAGACTAAAGTTTATAAAATCACACTTTTCTAGAGGATTTTCAGAGTTTCTAATGGAAGTCAATGGGACAAAACGGCTCCAACAGAACAAGAGACAAAACTACAAACTGCTTCTGCACAAAAACTACAAAATCATCCAAGAGTTTGAACATGTCCAAGGCTGGAAGAAAAGAAACTAACAAATCCACTTTAGATTCACATTTTCACCTGTGACAATCTGATTTTTAGAAGTCTGGACAAAGAATATAAAGTGTAGTAAAGGGTGCTAACAGGAGATTAGGAGGGATAATGCTGTAGGCTCAGAACGGGTCTTTACTGTATGTATTGTATTTTTGTTAAGATTGATTTTATTAAGAAATTGTACAGTTACATGAATCACAATGGCAGAGAGGCTTGTATCTGTTGTCCTGGAAAGGGGAGGAGCTACTGGACATGTTTTTAGTAAAAGGAGAGACCAGAGCATCCGGAGGAAACCTACACAGACATGAAAAGTACATGCAAACTTCACAGTGGTCGATCCCAGGACCTTCTTGCTGTGAGGCCAGAGCACTAACCGCTGTGCCAGCGTGTTAAACTGGACTTGATCTGGTCCACTGGCGTCAACAGGACCCTTCCCCTGGAGCCAGGCTCGGGCTCTTCTCACAGGAGCTGGGTCTGCGCCTGTGAGACCGGGCCGGGTTCAACCCTGGGAAAACTTTTCAGACTCTGGAGATGGTCTTTGGTCTGTTTTGTTTTGGTGAAATGAAGAAACTCGTATAAAGAGGATTTATGGGTTTTATGGTTTGTTTGGCAAACTCTCACTGAGTTAAATCCAGAGGTCACAGAGGTCACAGAGGTGAGAGGTGAGTGTGGGAAGAGGCTGTACCACTTCAGTGAGGAAGTGTCTTGCTTCAGGACACAACAATGGAAGATAAATATGAAAAGAGAAGAAGACTTTCTGAAGATGATCTTATTCAGCTACAGTCATAATAACCATTTCAGTCCAAGTCATTTGTGCACCACTATTTTCATCACAGATCCAATACTAGGATGTGATATTGGAGCCGATCCATGAAATCCATCGGGTATTGACTCATGATATCGGTTCAGTCAATGTCCTGTTTGTGTCTTTAATTGAACGCAATAAGACTATTTACCCAGAATCCAAATCCACTTTATTTATATAGCACATTTCATAAACAAAACGCTTCCAAAGTGCTTCACAGATAAAAGCAAAACATACAATATGATAAATAACAGTTTGACCTTCTAGTCCCAAACAGTAAAACCAGTAGAATCAAATAGAAAAAATATAAATAAAAACATAAAACACTCAATAAAAAACAAATAAAAGCAAATAAAACTGATAAAATAAAATAAAAAAGACAACAGAGGACCACACAACTCAGTCAGTGTCATCTCACCGACATCTCATAATGTTTGAAAGTCTTTGTTAAACGTCGACTCAGTTCAAGAATTTAAAAAATAACTTCAGTCCTTGCACAAGTTTCAGTCCGTTTTAAGTAAAAAGACTAAATACAACTGATTTGAACATTGAAGATAGATAAACCTGTTTGTTCCTGATTAAAGTAGTGAATAAGTACTTAATTACATGTATGTTTTATTATGTGTCCACTGGAGGGAGCAATTGTCTTTCATATCGTCAGACTTTCATCCTTCAGTGTTTGGAACTGTACAGACTTTATTACAGCTGGAATTTATTTTGTGTCAGACTCAGGTTTTAAAGGAGATTTTAATAAACAAACACTTTTATAGTATACACTGCAAAAACACATATCTTATTGCAGTGTTTTTTTCTCACAGAAAAACACTTGTTTTAAGCCAAAACTGGAATAAAAGTATAAGTTGTTAATGTTTATCAATAATAATAATACATATTATAACACTAAAACTATTTACTTTGATAATTTATTTATATACCAAGGCTGTGTCCCAAGGCTTAGTCAGGGCACACATTCATACACACACCAGACTCATACTAGGCAATGTGGGTGAAGTGTCTTGTCTAAGGTGCCTGAGTAGCCAGTCCCTACACACTTTGACAGACACTTTACAAAGACGTGAGGGTCTGGGATCAGAGCGCCGGGTTTACATTTCGAGGACGGACTTTTCGAGAGCGGAGTCAACCAATCACAGAAAACCCGGAAATTCCACCAAAACAGCGACACGCTAAACCGGATGTTTTCGTAAACATGTAGCGCGAGGATTTTTTCAGTCTGAAGCCTCTCAACACTCAGGTTTTAAGGAACTGACACGTTCATTGTTCAAAACCGAATCAAGAGTCGAGTCAGCCACGTTCGCCATCTTGAATGTTTTAAAATGGGCTTGAAAGCAACTTCAGACTTTTTAGTGTCACATGTCAGAATGGCCGTGCTTGATTGGATCCATGGATCTATTATATTATCTGATACGGTATTGCTGCTTGCAGCCGTTGTAAATCAGCCCCAGTGGCCGCTCCATTGGTTCTGCAGCAGGAAAATGCCTCTACAGGCTAGAAAGGATTTTTTCCCTAGAGCGCAATGCAAAGACAAACCACCCGTGTTCACCAGAAACAGCATCTACAGCTTTAAGAACTGACGGACTTTGTGGCGATTCTTACCTAGTTTCACATCATAAACTTTTTTCTGGTTCAAAAGGTTTTAGTTTTGTATAAAACGGCTTTTTTAAGCTTTAGCTTCGGCTACCGCTGCTCACACTGTAACTGCCGCTCTGATTGGTCAGAACGGTCACGTGTGAGCTTTCGGCTTCTTTCGGATTCACTCGGCTCGAGCTCGGCCCGCTCCTCGCGGGGGGAGTTATGGGGGAACACAACTGCACATGCTCCATAGCCTGTAGAGCACCTAGCAAAAGGCTAAAGCTAACGGCCATGTTGGCAACGAACGCCAGTGAGCAAAAGCCATTGACGCACAGCGCCCGCCATCTTTGATCACCGGGGCTTGATTGGATCGTCCTAACATTGGACGGAGAAATTATTACCCGAGGCTCAGGTTTCAGACCCTTCTGCATCAAACAGAATGTAACAGAATGTAGAAGGGAAGGACTGGTCAGGGAATTGCCTAAGGACACAACGAGTTTCTCTTCTGTTGCCCCACTGTGGCACCTTAGGTCCCTCTGCGGTCTCCCATCTGAGTACTGCCCAGGCCCAATCCCACTTAGCTTCTGAGACCTGACTGGATCAGGCTACTGGCCACACTTGATCAATATAATGGATTTATAATACTAAACAAGGACTAGACCAGGATGTAAATCAGACTATATTTGCACTAAATGAACACTAATGCTGGAATGAAGCAGGACTTAACCAGGACTTAACCAGGACTAAAACAAGACATCTACTGTTTTTGTCCTAACAACAAAAACAGTAGATGTGAGATTGCACACACATATTGTTTTGAGTCGTACAAACTAGTCCATAATTACTGAAAATTAATTTTCAGTCTTTTTGTCTTATTTCCAGCTCTAAAGGACTAAATCAAAAAAGTCCTAAAATAAAACAAAACGCGCTTGTTCCATTGGCAGATTCTTTCACTTCAACTAGATCCTGACACTGGATTTTCTTGTGTTCAGTTTGCTCTGCAGGTGGCGCTGTTGCGTGAGCAGAGCCAGGCGTCTGTAAGTCTGTGATAAAGTCTGTCATTATCACAAAACAACAGAACAGACCCACACAGAGAGAGAAAACACACACAGGCCAAACTCTGCTTCAGAATCATGTTAATCTGCTCGTGATGTGATGGATCAATACGACTGATTAAAGAGCTGCTGTCACTTATAAACGTTAGAAGTTCTATTTCTGTCTTGGCAGAAGCTCTAGAGATTCTTTTAAATTTGCAGAGAATGTAAATTTGGCAGTTACAATAAAAATACACGTTGGTTTTTGGAGTTCATCTGTGTCAGTAACCGTGTAACTTTTCCGGCTGATGAGGTGTTTCCATGCAGTTTAGCAGATTTTTTTTTTTGCATCTCATCAGAAACAAATCATTTATCACATGTGTTCTAACTGTGAGAACTTATGACTCTTTACTGATCTTACCCATAGCTGCACCTGATAGTGTCTGATGACTTATTTGTAGAACGCTTGTATTTAAAATAAAGAGCAGTGTGAAAGTACAATTCTTCAGCATTTTGTTATTCTGGATAATCAAAGTTGCATTCATATTAAGGGTCTTTCACACCAGGCCGAGGGTCGCCCGTCTGAACCAGTCTGGCAACTTCTGCCGACAGGCGGCTCACGTGTGTTTGGTGTAAATGGGGTTGTCGGGGGTCAGAGGAGCGGAGCACGTTGTGGAGGCGGGTTTTTGAAGACTCGCCAGTAGAGTCGGTGTCGCCAGTTGCCGCAAATGCAGCTGTTTGATTGGCCCGTGGCCACAGGAGAACCAGTGAATCAGTGCGCAGGAATATAGTGCAGAAAACCGAAAATAACGCTTACGGAAAAACAGTATTTAGCCGAGCATGGATTGTTGTTATTTACACGGGGTCAAACGGGACGTAACTACGAAGGAGAATGGTACTATTTGGATCGAGGAAAACACGGGGGAGTTACGGGGTCCGCAGTACGAAGGCTGGACTGTGGAGGGAAATACGAGTTGAGCTTAATCCGTGAGGTAAGACTAGAAACATCTGTTTGCCGTCAAAGTTTGACAACTACTACTCTTATGTTTTGTCATTTTGTTCAAGCATTACATCACACACATGCTCACTCTGCATTTGTTTGGCGACTGTGGCTGTTTGGATCGTGTTTGTCTGAATGTTCTTTCACATCAGTGCGCCCCATAGAGACGTGAACAGACAGTGCGTCGCTCCTCCCTATCAACAGCGACTGGGGGTTGTGTTGGTGTGAAATACCCTTTAAATAGTATGTATTCCAAAACATGTTGAGAACATGTTATTAGGTAATATTTTATTGGAATTTTGTGTATTATGTGGCTGATGTTACTAATTTGAAAATGTATACTTTTTTCTGATATTTTTTTCAAAATATATCTTGATACGTAGCATATTGAAGAAATTGTATCAGGTTACACATGTATTGGGGTATGTATTGGGTTTTTGGCCATACCCAGTTCAAATGCACGATGCTTCGCACTAGTCACGATGTCAAGGCTCCTCCACTTAAAAGTCTCACTTCCTGTGGCTCCTGCACAATAAAAGCCTCAACATAATCTCACTGAAAGCAGAGTTTTATTTTGAAAGAGACAGTCAACACTATGGATTCTTGCTCTTTAATCTCGGGCTGTTAACAGTTCATTGGTTTTATATTAATGTACTTTTAAACTTTGTCTTCTCCAGCGTCCGCGAGGTCCAGGCTCTGCTCCTGAAAAAGGCCGGCGGAGGCAGAGGAGACAAGATGGCCGCCCTCCTCATGAGACACATCGAGAAGCAGCGCGGACGCCTGCGCTCTGTCGCCGCGGCAACCGGAAACAACGCCACAACAACAAACAACACGACCACCACCGCGGCAACGAGCAGAGAGAGAGTCAGAGAGAGAGTCATCCACACCCACAGGGGGCAGTACAGCGTCCGCATCAGCTCAGGTAATCAGGCCTAAAGAGAGAGAGTCATCCACACCCACAGGGGGCAGTACAGCGTCCGCATCAGCTCAGGTAATCAGGCTAAAGAGAGAGAGTTAGACAAACAAAAAACCAAAACACAAAATACTAATTCAAAGCACACATAAGATTTAATTGCTTGTGTAATGTAGAATATTTCACTGGTATCAAGATAGTTTTAGCCGGTTTTAAGGGAATTTGTAAAAACATTTTTTTAGGTTCAAATCCTAGAATGAAGCAACTTTAACTTGTCTTGAATTGAATGTTTTGCAGTGAAGGAGGTGTTTGAGTGCTGGATGATCGAACGAGCTCTGTTGTCTGAGGCTTTATGTTCCTTGTACTTTCTCTCATGACAAATCAGGCCAAGAGCTGTTCATAAAACAAAGTATATGGTTATCAGAGAAAAGTCATAAGCTTAGTAATCAAAGTGGAAACAATGAGTTTACCAAATATGTTCATACAACAATATCGAGGTCTGATGAGTGTCTCCTCTTCCCTGGAGCCTGTGGGTGCATAAAGTGGATCTTTGCCTCGGGACCTGAAGGAAGATTAAATGGTCGGTGTAGTGTGTTTTTGGCTGTGATCAGGAGCATCACTGAACATCACTCCTGGAGAGAGGCTGGACTCTTCTCTGGTGTTGCCCACAGTGAGAGGCAGAGCTGGTGTGGACCTGCTCAGAGTCTCACAGAAACATGTGTTAACCACAGTAGACATGAGGGTCACACCCCTGCGCCTTCAGTTCAGGGACAGGTCTCTCACCGTTATGACAGCCTCCAGGCCAAACAACATTGTAGTGTTCCTGGAAGGAGGACTGGACATTGCACTGACCAGGGACTCCATTGTTTTGCTGGGGAACTTCAACAGAAGTCAGGATGGAGAAGAACAAGTGCCCTTCATCTTAACCTGTTTGGTGTTCTGTTATTGGACTCCTGTGCCAGTTACAGTTTATTCATAACAAGCACCATGTTCCAGCACGAGAGTGTCCATCAGTGAACACACTAGACCAGAGGTCCATGATTGATTTTGTTCTCTGGCAGAGATGAATGTCAGCAAGATCTTCTCTCACACCTCTAGGAGAGCTTCTTCTAGCTCCCGCCTTCTGGATAAGACAGGGGACACTGTGTCTGAGTGGACCTTGTTCTTCATTGTTAACAGCTGCTCAGAGCTGTGGTCATAAAGTCTCTGCTGCTTGTCGCGGCGGCACCAGAACTCGGTGGTGGATGTGGGAAGTAAGAGATGTCGTCAGGCTCAAGAAGGAGTTGGAGGCAGTTGGCCAAGTGTATTCCAGCTTGTGCAGAGGCAAAAACTCAGGACTGGGAGGAGTTCGGAGAGACCATTTAGGAGGACTATCTGTCAACTTCAAAAAGATTCTGGGAAACTGTCCGACACCTCAGGAAACTTCACATTGGTGCAGCAAGTCAGAGCTGTTCTCAGAGCATGTAGGAATCCCCCAGGGCTGCGCTTTTTCACCACTTCTGTTCATTATTTTTATAGACAGTTTGTCGGCGCAGCCAGGGCCAGAGGTTGTCCGGTTTGAGCACAACAGGATCATCTCTGCTGTTGGCAGATGATGTTGTCCTGATGCTTCATCAAACCAGGACCTGCCTCATGCACTGGGACGGTTTGAGTTGTGAAGCGTCTGGGATGAAAACCAGCTTCTCCATATCCAACGCCATGGTTCTCCACTGGAAAAAGGTCTTTACCTTCCGCAGGTGGAGGAGCGTCCTGTCCCAAGTGGAGGAGTTCAAGTATCTCAGAATCTTTTTCACAGTGAAGGAAGAATGGAGCGTGAGATTGAGGTGGATCTGTGCAACGTCTGCAATGAAGAGGTTGCTGTATTGGACCGTTGTGGTGAAGAAGGAGCTGAGTCGAAAGGCAAAGCAGACATCAGGGAAGACTCAGGACACACTGGATGGACTCTGTGTCTGGACTGGCCTGTGGACACCTCAGGATCCCCCTGGAAGAGCTGGAGGTGGTGTGTGTGGAAAGAGAAGCCTGAATCTCCTGCTCAGACTGATGCACCTGCGACTCAACTCCAGATGACGCTCAAGAAAATGGAGAGATGGAGTTTATGTTCATATTTTTTAATTTGGGTGTGTGTATTTGTGGCAGTGGTCACTGTACTTGACTGATGTAAAACTAAATATTCACCCCAGAGACTGTCACAACACACTAAGTCAGAATTAGACCAACCTGTCAGATGGATTTTAATGACTCCATCAGTGTTTCAGTCCATGTTTTCCCTCTCGTCTCTCGTCTGCTCTCTCACTCTTTATGAAGCGCTGCATTTATAAAATGGCGGCGCCGTTTGTCGGCTCCTGGGCCCGGCCTGTTTCCTCTCAGGCAGAAGGACATGAGCTCATTCAACAACACTGGACAATGAAGCGGTTTGTGTGAGAACAAACATCATCCGTCATCTGCTCGGTGTGGGCAGCGGCAGCAAAAACCATCGGCTGCGTTCTCGTGACGTCATAGCAGTCAAAGGGACAGGGATGTTTAATACAGATTGTTGTAATACAAAAGTGAATGGGTAAAAGTATAGTGTTAGTATTACAGAGTTGTGAAAAGCACATTAAGGGTGCACTGCGTAAGTTAAAATTCCCAAAGTTGTGATTTATCAAAGTTTAGCCCGTTTGCAGTTGCCTGGATGTGCTTCATGATGTTTTGAAACAAGTGTAAAAAGCTCTGTTGTCAGTAACTCCAAGAGTTTATCTGTGAGAAAACCAAAGTTCTGTTGCTAAATCAACATTTGTGAATGAAACTCCACCTACGACCCTTAAAAGTGACATTCAGGTGAAAAACACAGAGAAAAACACAGACGTCTGTCAGACCGCTTCAGACCTGATCCAAACAGCTGAGAGCAGACTGTGGCCTTGTTTTATTCAAACTAGTTTCCCCAGATAAGCAGATGGAGAGGGGCTCTTTCTGCATAAAGCATGAGCAGGAGAGGAAAGTGACGTAGACCAAAAATCCTCTATATGCCAGAAAGACATTAGCATTTTTGAAAATAAACAAGCCAACTGACATTCTGTGCACAAGAGTCAATTGACTCTGTGCATTGCCGTATTTATTTTCAAAAATGTTAAAAGGATCCCTGACTATGAAGATAAATATTTCTTAAATGCTATTTCTGGCCATGTTTACTAAAATAAATTACAAACAAATATATAACCTCTTACTATTTTTTATAAAATTGTCATTGTTTTTGAGCCAGTGGGAGCAGCCATATTGTCCAGGTGCAATGCATTCTGGGTTGATGATGTCAAATGGTTGCTTTTGGTTGTTGCCATGGTTGCTCCTACCATAGTTGCTCCCATGTTGTCACTTAAAAGCCAGATTGGGGGCAAGAGCCAGTTTTTCCTATTAATAACATTGGACTCATGAAATATTTTAAAAATATTCAGTCTGATTGAAATAACATTGGACTGTAAAATGTTGTGATGTCATCTGAAATCCAGCAATAGTCTCAGTAAAATAAGCATTTTTATTTCCATAGACTTATTATCCATTCTGGACTCTTTGGTTCTTCTGGTTTGAGCTGCTGCAGTGCATTCTGGGACCTGTAGTTCAAAATGTTTCGTTCTTTTTTTTTAAGGGTTGCTGTCACTTATAATGAAATCGTCCCAGGGCCACATGACATCATTTGGTCAGATGCATCAAGTTTTTTTTTGTTTTGCACTTAGTATTAAGATCAGATAACATTATAAAATAATTTTGTACAATTGTATGACTTTCAAAACCTCACTTATGTGCTCAAATGCCAAAATGTACTTCTCTGATTTTCAAATACAACTGTTTTCTGAATAGAATACCTCCAATTAAAAAAGTAGCTGTAACTATGTATGTACACACTCTGCATTAGTACAAGTAGTATTACATATGCAATGAACTGCCACCTTACCGTGGTGGGGGGGTTTGAGTGCCCGGATGATCCTAGGAGCTATGTTGCCTGGGGCTTTATGCCCCTGGCAGGGTTTCCCATGGCAAACAGGTCCTAGGTGACGGGACAGACTAAGAGCAGTTCAAAAAACTCTCATGAACAGTTTAAAAACAAGGACCGTTACGTCGCCCGGATTGGCGTTACCGGGGCCCCACCCTGGAGCCAGGCCTGGGGTGGGTGCTCGCAGGCGAGCGCCTGGTGGCCGGGCCTTTGCCCATGGGGCCCGGCCGGGCACAGCCCGAACGAGTGACGTGGGTCGGCCCTCCTGTGGGCTCACCACCCACAGAGGGTTTCATGGGGGCCGGTGCACAGAGGACTAGGTGGCAGTCGGGGGCAGGTGCCTCGACGACCTGGTCCACACACACAGCCTCTGGCTGTTGGGACGTGGAACGTCACCTCTTTGGGGGGGAAGGAGCCTGAGCTGGTGCAGGAGGTTGAGCGCTATAGGCTAGATATAGTCGGCCTCACCTCCACGCACAGCTCGGGCTCTGGAACCCAACTCCTGGAGAGGGGCTGGACGCTCCACTTTTCTGGCGTTGCCCACGGTGAGAGGCGGCGAGCTGGTGTGGGCTTGCTCATAGCCCCACAGCTCAGTCGCCATGTGTTGGAGTTCACCCCAGTAGATGAGAGGGTCGCGTCCTGCGCCTTCGGGTTGGGGACAGGTCTCTCACTGTTGTGTCGGCCTACGGGCCAAACAACAGTGCAGAGTACCGGCCTTCTTGGAGTCCCTGGGAGGGGTACTGGATAGTGCACCAACTGGGGACTCCATCCTTCTGCTGGGGGACTTCAACGCCCACGTGGGCAACGCCAGTGACACCTGGAGAGGGGTGATTGGCGGAATGGCCCCCCCGATCTTAACCCGAGTGGTGTTTTGTAACTGGACTTCTGTGCTAGTTACAGTTTGTCCATAACAAACACCATGTTCCAACACAAGGGTGTCCATCAGTGCACGTGGCACCAGGACACCCTAGGCCGGAGGTCAATGATCGACTTTGTTGTCGTGTCATCGGACCTTCGGTCCGCGTGTTTTGGACACTCGGGTTAAGAGAGGGGCAGAGCTGTCAACTGATCACCACCTGGTTGTGAGTTGGATCCGCTGGCAGAGGAGGAAGCTGGACAAACCTGGCAGACCCAAGCGTATTGTGAGGGTCTGTTGGGAACGTCTGGCGGAACCCTCTGTCAGACGGGGTCTCAACTCACACCTCGGGAGAGCTTCTCCCAGCTCCCGGGTGAGACTGGGGACATTGAGTCTGAATGGACCATGTTCTCAGCCTCCATTGTCAATGCGGCTGCTCGGAGCTGTGGTCGCAAAGTCTCTGGTGCTTCTCGTGGCGGCAATCCCCGAACCCGGTGGTGGCGCCCGGAAGTAAGGGATGCTGTCAGGCTGAAGAAGGAGTGCTATCAGGCCCCTGTTGGCCTGTGGCACTCCTGACACAGTTGAGAGGTACCGGCAGGCCAAGCGTACCGCAGCTTGTGCAGTCGCAGAGGCAAAAACCCGGAGCTGGGAGGAGTTCGGAGAGGCCATGGAGGAAGACCATCGGTCGGCCTCAAAGAAATTCTGGCAAACCGTCCGGCGCCTCAGGAGAGGGAAGCAGTTTTCTACCAACACCATTTATAGTGCGGGTGGAGAGCTGTTGACCTCGACTCGGGGATGTTGTTGGACCGGTGGAAGGAATACTTTGAGGGTCTCCTCAATCCCCACCGCCACGTCTCCGATGAGGAAGCAGAGACTGAGGACTCGGGGGAAGACTCATCCATCACTCAAGCTGAAGTCACTGAGGTTGTTGACAAACTCCTCGGTGGCAAGGCTCCGGGGGTGGATGAGATCCGACCTGAGTATCTCAAGTCTCTGGATGTTGTGGGACTGTCTTGGCTGACACGTCTCTGCAACATCGCGTGGCAAACTGGGACAGTACCTCTGGATTGGCAGACCGGGGTGGTGGTCCCTCTGTTCAAGAAGGGGGACCGGAGGGTGTGTTCCAATTACAGAGGAATCACACTCCCTCAGCCTCCCCGGTAAGGTCTACTCCAGGGTACTGGAGAGGAGAATCCGACCGATGGTCGAACCTCGGATTCAGGAGGAGCAGTGTGGTTTTCGTCCCGGTCGTGGAACACTGGACCAGCTCTACACTCTCCATCGGGTGCTCGAGGGTTCATGGGAGTTTGCCCAACCAGTCCACATGTGTTTTGTGGATTTGGAGAAGGCATTCGACCGTGTCCCTCGTGGTGTCCTGTGGGGAGTGCTCCGAGAGTATGGGGTCCGGGGCCCTTTGCTCAGGGCGGTTCGGTCTCTGTACGACGGAGCAGGAGCTGTGTTCGCATTGCCGGCAGTAAGTCAGACCTGTTCCCAGTGCATGTTGGACTCCGCCAGGGCTGCCCTTTGTCACCGGTTCTGTTCATTGTTTTTATGGACAGAATTTCTAGGCGCAGTCAGGGACCGGAGGGTGTCCAGTTTGGAGACCACAGGATTTCATCTCTGCTGTTTGCAGATGATGTTGTCCTGATGGCTTCTTCAAACCAGGACCTGCAACATGCACTGGGACGGTTTGCAGCCGAGTGTGAAGCGGCTGAGATGAAAATCAGCTCTTCCAAATCCGAGGCCATGGTTCTCGACCGGAAAAAGGTGCTTGCCCTCTCCAGGTGGGTGGAGAGTCCTTGCCTCAAGTGGAGGAGTTCAAGTATCTCGGGGTCTTGTTCACGAGTGAGGGAAGGATGGAGCGTGAGATTGACAGGCGGATTGGTGCAGCGTCTGCAGTGATGCAGTCGCTGTATCGACCGTTGTGGTGAAGAAAGAGCTGAGTCGAAAGGCAAAGCTCTCGAGGTTTACCGGTCAGGGGANGGATGCTGTCAGGCTGAAGAAGGAGTGCTATCAGGCCCTGTTGGCTGTGGCACTCCTGACACAGTTGAGAGGTACCGGCAGGCCAAGCGTACCGCAGCTTGTGCAGTCGCAGAGGCAAAAACCCGGAGCTGGGAGGAGTTCGGAGAGGCCATGGAGGAAGACCATCGGTCGGCCTCAAAGAAATTCTGGCAAACCGTCCGGCGCCTCAGGAGAGGGAAGCAGTTTTCCACCAACACCATTTATAGTGCGGGTGGAGAGCTGTTGACCTCGACTGGGGATGTTGTTGGACGGTGGAAGGAATACTTTGAGGGTCTCCTCAATCCCACCGCCACGTCTTCCGATGAGGAAGCAGAGACTGAGGACTCGGGGGAAGACTCATCCATCACCAAGCTGAAGTCACTGAGGTTGTTGACAAACTCCTCGGTGGCAAGGCTCCGGGGTGGATGAGATCCGACCTGAGTATCTCAAGTCTCTGGATGTTGTGGGACTGTCTTGGCTGACACGTCTCTGCAACATCGCGTGGCAAACTGGGACAGTACCTCTGGATTGGCAGACCGGGGTGGTGGTCCCTCTGTTCAAGAAGGGGGACCGGAGGGTGTGTTCCAATTACAGAGGAATCACACTCCTCAGCCTCCCGGTAAGGTCTACTCCAGGGTACTGGAGAGGAGAATCCGACCGATGGTCGAACCTCGGATTCAGGAGGAGCAGTGTGGTTTTCGTCCCGGTCGTGGAACACTGGACCAGCTCTACACTCTCCATCGGGTGCTCGAGGGTTCATGGGAGTTTGCCCAACCAGTCCACATGTGTTTTGTGGATTTGGAGAAGGCATTCGACCGTGTCCCTCGTGGTGTCCTGTGGGGAGTGCTCCGAGAGTATGGGGTCCGGGGCCCTTTGCTCAGGGCGGTTCGGTCTCTGTACGACGGAGCAGGAGCTGTGTTCGCATTGCCGGCAGTAAGTCAGACCTGTTCCCAGTGCATGTTGGACTCCGCCAGGGCTGCCCTTTGTCACCGGTTCTGTTCATTGTTTTTATGGACAGAATTTCTAGGCGCAGTCAGGGACCGGAGGGTGTCCAGTTTGGAGACCACAGGATTTCATCTCTGCTGTTTGCAGATGATGTTGTCCTGATGGCTTCTTCAAACCAGGACCTGCAACATGCACTGGGACGGTTTGCAGCCGAGTGTGAAGCGGCTGAGATGAAAATCAGCTCTTCCAAATCCGAGGCCATGGTTCTCGACCGGAAAAAGGTGCCTTGCCCTCTCCAGGTGGGTGGAGAGTCCTTGCCTCAAGTGGAGGAGTTCAAGTATCTCGGGGTCTTGTTCACGAGTGAGGGAAGGATGGAGCGTGAGATTGACAGGCGGATTGGTGCAGCGTCTGCAGTGATGCAGTCGCTGTATCGAACCGTTGTGGTGAAGAAAGAGCTGAGTCGAAAGGCAAAGCTCTCGATTTACCGGTCAATCTACGTTCCAACCCTCACCTATGGTCATGAGCTTTGGGTAATGACCGAAAGGACAAGATCGCGAATACAAGCGGTCGAAATGAGTTTTCTCCGCAGGGTGGCTGGGCGCTCCCTTAGAGATAGGGTGAGAAGCTCAGTCACACGGGAGGAACTCGGAGTAGAGCCGCTGCTCCTCCACGTCGAGAGGAGCCAGTTGAGGTGGCTCGGGCATCTGTTTCGGATGCCTCCTGGACGCCTCCCCGGGGAGGTGTTTGGGCATGTCCCACTGGGAGGAGACCTCGAGGAAGACCCAGGACACGCTGGAGGGACTATGTCTCTCGACTGGCCTGGGAGCGCCTCGGGATTCCCCCAGAGGAGCTGGCGGAGGTGTGTGGGGACAGGGAAGTCTGGGCCTCCCTGCTCAGGCTGCTGCCTCCGCGACCCGACTCCGGATGAAGCGGAAGAAAATGGATGGATGGATGGTATTCACATATCGTGGACTCTTCTCACAACAAGAGTCTAAACCAGCAGCTCTCCAGCCTCTTCAATCAGCTCCCCAGATTTAATTATTCTAAATGAGCCTTACTTTACAAATACACACAGGAGAGAGGGCATCTCGAGGGAGGGCATCTGACACACTGGAGGGAGAGAGGGAGCGGATCCTGACACACTGGACGGAGAGAGGGAGGCATCTGACACACTGGAGGAGAGAGAGGTGAGGCGCCATCTGACACACTGGAGAGAGAGAGGGAGGGCATCTGACACACTGGAGAGAGAGAGGGAGGGCATCTGACACCACTCTGGGAAAGCGAGAGAGAGGGAGGGCATCTGACACATGACTGGAGAGAGAGAGGGAGAAGGGCATCTGACACACTGGAGGGAGAGAGGGAGGGCATCTGACACACCTGGAGAGAGAGAGAGAGGGCATCTGACACACTGGAGAGGAGAGAGGAGGGCATCTGACACACTGGAGAGAGAGAGGGAGGGCATCTGACACACTGGAGAGAGAGAGAGGAGGGCATCTGACACACCTGGAGAGAGAGAGAGAGGGCATCTGACACACTGGAGAGAGAGAGAGAGGGCATCTGACACACTGGAGAGAGAGAGGGAGGGCATCTGACACACTGGAGAGAGAGAGGAGGCATCTGACCACGGGAGAGAGAGGGGGCATCTGACACACTGGAGAGAGAGAGGAGGGCATCTGACCACACCTGGAGGAGAGAGGAGGGCATCTGACACACCGGAGAGAGAGGAAGAGGGAGGGCATCTGACACACTGGCCCATTGTTATGAGTCCAGGGGAAGTGTGTTCAGTTCAGGAGAATCGCGATGATGCAATGGCAGTTTTCGCTCTGGACACAAATCTCTGTGAAACATTTAGTTTGGAGCCGAGCCACAAAACTGCTTTCAATTATCTGACCCCCACCCCCACTCTTTATCTCTCTCTCTCTCTCTCTCTCTCTCTTCTCTCTCTCTCTCTCTCTCTCTCTCTCTCTTCTTTAACTTCTTTTGCTCTGCTTTCTCCAGCTCTCGTTTTTGTCCCCGGCACATTTAATTCGGTCTTTTCTTCTTTTCTCTCTGACACTTGTACAATCTCTCGCTCTTGTTCTTCTCCCTCTCTCTCTCCCTTTCTTTTCTCTTTCTCTTCTCCTCCTTATTGTCCTCTTTCATTTTTTCTTTCTCTTACACTTGTAGACTTTCTCTGTCTTTTTTGTGCATTATTTTTCTACCCTTCATTCCCTCTCTCCATTCCTCTTCTTCCTCCCTCTTTCTTTCCTCTGGTCTCTCTCCCGTGCTTCTCTCTTCCTCCTGCTGTCCCACCCTCTCTCTCTCTCTTTTCTTTCCTCTCCCTTCTTCTTCCCTCCTTCCCCCCATCTTGCGTTCTCTCTTTCTTCTATCTCTCATCTCCCTCCTGTTTCTCTCATTCTCTTTCTCTCTCCCTCTTTCTCCCCCTTCTCCCTCCCTTTGTCTTTTCTTCTTCCCTCTCTCTCCCTTTCTCTTCTCTTCCTGTCTCCCTCTCTCTCTCTTCTCTCCTATCCTTTTCTTTCCCTCTCTCCCTCTCTCCTCTCCCTCTCCTTCTCTCTCTTCCTTCCCCCCTCCCTCCTTCTCTCCCTCCCTCTCTCCACTCCCATCTCTCCTTTTCCCTCCCTCCCCCTTTACCTTCTTCTCTCTCCTTCCCTCTCTCTCCTCTCTCCCTCCCTCTTTTCCCCTCTCCTTTCCCTCCCTCCTTCTCTTTCTCTCTCCTCTCCTTTTCCCTCCCTCCCTCCCTCCCTCCCTCTCTCTCTCCTCTCTCTCTCTCTCTCTCTCTTTCTCTCTGCCCTCTCTTTTTCCCCTCTCTCTCTCTCTGCTCCCTCTTTCCCTCTTTCTCTCTCTTCCTCCTTCTTTTCTCTCTCGTCTCCCTCTCCCCTCCTCTCTCTCCCTCCCTCTCTCTCCTTTCCTTCTCCCTCCCTCCCTCCCTCCCTCCCTCCTCTTCTTCTCTTTAAACAGCTCTGCTCTGCTTCTTGCCTCTGACACTCTGAAACATGCAGCCCGGTGTCGTTGGTCTCACTCTTCTCCTCTCTGCTGCGTCGTTCTTCTGTTTCCTCGGAGCAGCGGATGGACAGAGCGCGGCGGAGGACAGACGGAGAGGAGGAGGAGAGGAGGAGGAGGAGAGAGGATCCAGGTGACGTTCACTCCCACCGTGTGCAAAGTGCGCTGCGTTCAGGGACGATGTGTGAACCTGTGCGACCGAGGAGACGTCACCACAGTGTACAGCAGCGACGGGACGGGACCGGAGAGCGCCCCTTCAGAGTCTGTGAGTACTGCACCATACACCACAGGAGAGCGCCCCCTTCAGAGTCTGTGAGTACTGCACCACACACCACAGGAGAGCGCCCCCTTCAGAGTCTGTGAGTACTGCACCATACACCACAGGAGAGCGCCCCCTTCAGAGTCTGTGAGTACTGCACCATACACCACAGGAGAGCGCCCCCTTCAGAGTCTGTGAGTACTGCACCATACACCACAGGAGAGCGCCCCCTTCAGACAGGGTTCCCACGCATCCGGGAAAACCTGGAATATGATTAGCCCATTTTCTAGTTATGGAAAACACTTGGAAAATGAGAAAAAACAGCCAAATGTTAAGGGAAAAGAAAAAGGCTATCCTGGAAAAGTTTTAAGACCTTTTTAAAAATATATATATTATAGCACGCACACAAAAGAACCAGTTTTTCGTGCGCACAGCTGATTGACATTTCTCAGCTTGATTAAACATGATTAGAATATAGGTCTATGTTCCCACTGTCATTTGAACAGGAATTCTTATTTATCTGCTTTTCTGTTGGCTGTTTAACCAAATATTTAAATAAAAAAAATATATATTCTTTTTTTTACAAAACAGACTCCGCAGTAGATAGTTCAACAGCCTGTGGTAAAAGTGTCATCAAAAAACATGATTTTATTTTTATTTTCTCCAGCCTCTGGAAGCATAAAATGCATCAGAAATAGGGATGGGACGAGATCGAATTTTCACGAGACGAGACGAGCCACGAGATTGGGTCCACGAGATCGAGACGAGACAAGATTTTTAAATAATTTGCATTAACTAATTTAGAATTTAAACAAGGCAAATTACAAAATTTGATTTGTATTATTTATTATTGTTAGTTTATATTCTTTTAGTTTAGCTTTACCTTTCATTATGTGTATTACCTTGGATTTTTATTATTTGAACATGTGAGTTTTTACTGAAATTGATCCACTCCTCCGTGTGTAGCTCAGGCTCCGCCCCCTTTCCCTTTCCTTCACAGCGCTGCCGCTGCTGCTGCTGCAGGGACCAGACGCACACAGATGAGGAGCCTTTCCTACTTTTTACATGACAGAGGCCAAAATATCTCTTTGTGGATCTATTTTAAACTATGTTTAAGTGTGAAAAACACCGCGCTCTTCCCGCGATGTCCGCGCGTATATTTGACGATTATATATTTTTCGCGCTAACTTTTACAATGTTTAGGACTAATTATCTCTGTCAATATTGGTCCTATCTTTACGAAATAAAAACTGAGACAGAGTTTAGACTGTTTTCTCTCAGAATAAGTCCGCTACAAGTCTGTGTGTGGAGGAGAATATTTACTACAGCTGCTCAAAGATACGAAACTTAATTTTATGACCATGGAAAAATCTCACGAGACAGTGCAGTACGTGTGCGCACAGTATCAGGACAGTTTGATCTCGCGAGATCTCGCGGCACGAGATCTCGTCCCATTCCTAATCAGAAAGCACTAAAAGTAACTTATTTTTTCAAAAATCTCTGGGAGAGGACCCCCTGACCCCCCCACTCATGTTATTCCCCCTGCACCACGGCAGGGGGGGTATGAGTGGGAACCCTGTTTAGAGTCTGTGAGTGCTGCACCACACACACCAGGAGAGCGCCTGAAATATGTCTCATGTCTCAAAAAATTATGAAATATAACATGTATATAGTTTGATTTTTAAGACTTGAAAAGACTACAAGCAGAAGACTTGGACTTGACTTGAACTTGTGGGACTTGACTTGGAACTTGAAGCGAAAGACTAGAGACTTGCAAAACAGTGACTTGGTCCCACCTCTGACATCTTCCTGTCAGACTGTGATGGAAACTATTCTCTGAAAAAACAGCTTTTTCACCTAAACTGATCTACATTTAGACACAAATGATCAGGTGTGAAGAAGAGTCCTAGTTTTCATCTACTGTGTGTCAATGATATACATGGAGGGGGTCTGGGGGTCTTCCCCCAGATACTTTTAAATCTCAGAACAAAAATATTTGCCATTTTCTCTGTTTTTAGACTAATAGACCTAATTGCATCATTCACAATAACTAATATTTCACATTGGACCATTGTGTCAGTGTTTGTGGCCGTAAAGCAAAATTTGGGGGTCGCCAGATGATTTCAAGAAATAATTTTTCAATGACTTGGCACATTTTTTAACTGAAAACATCATGTTTGACTGAAATTTTAATCCAAATGTAATGGTTTTCCAGCTTGAAATAATGACAGAAATGTAATTTATTTTGCAAGTTGGTTACATATTTATTTTGGGGGTCCTGGTCTGAAAAGTTTGGGAACCTTTGTGTTAAACCAACACTTCCACTTTTCCTGTGCAGCTCTGTCGTGGTTTGAGCCGAGTGCAGAGTGAACGTGGATTAAACCTGCAGTTTGTTTCTAATGTAAAACATGAAAACACTGCACATGAGTGAAAACTTGTTCATCTGAAGTGGTCCCTGGTGACTTTGACTCAGTGGAAAATCAAACAGCCTCAGTTCAGAACAACCCCAGCAGAAAAGAACCTTCATCCTGGTGATGCTCGGCCTGCAGCCTAATTATTCTGATGTAAGATTGTTCATTACATATATTACTGATGCAGGCCAGTTTTCTCTGAACAGGATCCTTAAAGCCTAAACCTCTGTGTTTCTTCTGTCATAAGTGAACCACAGCGGCTCATTTAAGTGACTCAAACTGTTCCACGTGAAGAACAAAGTGATCTGATGATTGGATAAGAGAGAACTATGATTCAGGCTAAAACAAGAAACAGAGAAAACAGTTCATTTATCACCGAACTGAAGACTGGATCTGATGATAAAGCCTTGTGTTTCTCCTGAAGCTGATCGTCTCGGTTTAAACTGTTTAAGAGAGTTTTTGCTGGAGAAAGTCCTGTTTGGTCCTGTTCCTGGTCCTGGACCAAGACCAAGTCCACTGCAGTTATGAGATAAGATCATAGGATTTCTCAACTCCTCCTCGCTCCTGCTCCCTGGACTGACTCTCTCTCTCACTCTCTCTTGCTTTCTCTCTCCTCTCCTTCTCTTTTTCTCCTCTCTGTTCTCTCTCTCCTCTTCTCTCTCTTTCTTTTTCTCTCTCTTGCTCTCTCTTCTCTCTCCCTCCCTCTCTTTCCTCTTCTCTCTCTCTCTTTCCCTCCTCTTCTCTTCTCCCCCTCTCTCTCTCACGTTGGTGTTGTTTTCTCTCTCTCTCTCTTTCTCCCTCTCTCTTTTTCTCTCTCCCCTCTCCTTTCTCTCTCACATTGGTGTTGTTCTCGCTCTCTCTTCCCCCCATCTCTCTACCCTCCCTTTCTCTCTCCTCTCCTTCTCCCCCTCTCCTTCTTTCTCTCACATTGGTGTTGTTCTCTCTCTCTCTCTCCCCTTTCCCTCTTTCTCTCTCTCCCTCTCCTTCTCTCTCTCTCTCCCCCTCTCCTTCTCTCTCTCTCTCCCTCCTCTCTTCTCTCACGTTGATGTTGTTCTCTCTCCTTTCCCTCCTCTTCTCTTCTCTCTCCCCCTCTCTCCTTTTCTCTCTTTCACGTTGGTGTTATCTCTCTCCCTCTCCTTTTCTCTTTCTCTCTTCTCTCACGTTGGTGTTGTTCTTTCTCCTCTCCCTCCTCTTCTCTTCTCTCCTCTTCTCTCTCCCCTCTCTCCTTTTTTCTCTTTCACGTCGGTGTTGTTCTTTTTCCCTCTCTCTTCTCTTTCTCCCTCCTCTTTCTCTTTCTCCCTCCTCTTCTCTTCTCTTCCCCCTCTCTTTCTCCTCTCACGTTGGTGTTGCCCCCCCCTCTCTCTCTCCTCTCGTTCTCTTCTCTCTCTCACCCTTTCCCACTCTCCTTCTCTCTCTCTCTCTCTCTGGTCTCTTCTCTCTGGTCTCCCCTCTTCTCTTCTCTCACGTTGGTGTTGTTCTCTCTCCCTCTGTCTCTTCCCCCTCTCTCCCTCTCTCTCTCTCTCTCTCCTTTTCTCTCCTCTCACGTTGGTGTTGTCCCCCCCCTCACTCTCCTCTCGTTCTCTTCTCTCTCTCACCCTTTCCCACTCTCCTTCTCTCTCTCTCTCTGGTCTCTTCTCTCTCTCTCCTTTTCTCTCTCTCTCACGTTGGTGTTGTTCTCCCTCTCTCTCTCTCTCTCTCTCTCTCCCCCTCTCCTTCTCTCTCTCTCCTCTCCTTTTCTCTTCTCTCACGTTGGTGTTGTTTACATGTAGTTCTTGATCTACTCCATCTGTTTGAGGCACATCTGGGTCAGAGCTGCTCCACTTTACGACACTGTACAGACTTTTCTTACAGTAAAACTCACGTTCTAACGGTCCTGTCCTGTCCTCGTGTTTGGTCCTGTCCTCGTGTTTGGTCCTGTCCTCGTGTTTGGTCCTGTCCTGTCCTCGTGTTTGGTCCTGTCCTGTCCTCGTGTTTGGTTCCTGTGTCCTGTCCTGTTTGTCCTGTTTTGGTCCTGTCCTCGTGTTTGGTCCTGTCCTCGTGTTTGGTCCTGTCCTCGTGTTTGGTCCTGTCCTCGTGTTTGGTCCTGTCCTCGTGTTTGGTCCTGTCCTCGTGTTTGGTCCTGTCCTCGTGTTTGGTCCTGTCCTCGTGTTTGGTCCTGTCCTGTCCTCGTGTTTGTCCTGTCCTCGTGTTTGGTCCTGTCCTCGTGTTTGGTCCTGTCCTCGTGTTTGGTCCTGTCTCGAGTTTGGTCCTGTCCTGGAACATTAGAACGTGAGAGAAAAGGCTTTATTCACTCGTTTCTTAGAGATCAGAATGTTGGACTGTTACACTGGTGAACGACTTTAGTCACGCTGAGTAAGAGTCTAACAGAGCCTCAGGACTCATGTGCCTGGTGCTCATTTGAACATCCTATTCATGTTCAGCTCTGGTCAGGAGACATCTGAAACAGATGAAGGGACCACCTGAACTGGCTCCTCTCGACCGGGAGGAGCAGCAGCTCTACTCCAAGCTCCTCTTGTGTGAACTAAGCTCCTCCAACTATCTCTAAGGGTCGCATGTTTAAACACAGACAAGCTGGAGGACCAATCAGGGCCATAAAAAATTGAGTTGCAGTGAAAAATGTTAATTTTTATTTAAGGTTACATAGAATCACGATATATTTATTCAGGCTTAGAACCTCAAAATGACAGTATAATTATTTATGTTGGTTTTATGATTTTTTTAAAGTTGGTTTTATGATTTTTAAAATAGTTAATTAAAAATGCCCAAATATTGTATTGCAAAAAAAAATAGGTCAGATTGTTGCATTTGGCCCCTGGGCTGGAGTTTGGACATGCCTGCTCTAAGACTCTGCCACACTGCAGAGGAAACTCTTTCAGATCATGACACAGGTGAGAGTCGCTCAAATCCCCTCAAAAACCCTGAGATACAAACTCCTCCACCAGCTGCAGAGGGCCTCTGAGGAGAACACTCGGCTCAAACCGTCCCAGTGTATGTTGCAGGTCCTGGTTTGATCAGGACAACAGCAGAGTGCTGGTTCACAGAGCTCCTTCTGCTGCACCAGCTCAGGCTCCTCCCCCAGATAGGTGCCTCTGTGGCTGTGGGTGGTGACTTTACATAAGAGTGGACTCGTGTTGCTCATCCAAGATGAGCCTGAATTACCCGGTACAACCAATTAATGAATTACCAACATAACGATCAGTTCCAGCCCTAGAGCAGAAAATAATGTCCTAGAGTCTTAGTGTCGTGTTTCATCACTCTATAAAACTTTCATTATGCATAATTATTTTACTGCACAATCAATGCAAAACGTTTAGTGTTTCTGATTTGTAAATGTGTATTTCTCAAGCGAACGAAGGAACAGCAACAAGCCAAGACTCCAGGACAGTTCAGTTGTGTAGTCCCAGTGTGGTCATGCCAGTTTGGTGCCAGTTTAATCCTGGTTCGGCACGAGTTTAGTCCCGGTTTGGTCTCTCTTTGGTCTCAGTGTTGTGCCAGTTTGGTCTCAGTGTTGTGCCAGTCTCCTGTTACGGTCCCTCAGAGGTTTCGGGCACAGCAGGATCTGGGTGAACTCTTGGAACAATAGACTACACTTCCTGTTCACCAGGAAGAAGGAAATATTTGTGTTTGATTAAGATCTGACACTTTCACTGAAAACTACAAACCCACTGACCTCTGAGGCACAATTAGCCTGTTCATTAATTGAGTTTTGTCTGCAGCGTCTCGCCTTAAACAGAAATGTACAAGAAACAGTTTATAACACATTTTCAGTCTGATGAACAAAAAACTGACTTTAATCTGTATTATAGGACATATATTAAGCTAGATTGACTTGTGTTCCTGTTTAATCCTGTTTTTCCTCACATCTCGATAACAATATTTAGGCAATAATGTCAATCCAACAGTTATGTGTTAAAACATGTCTTTAGCCTTTTTGTAGTAGTTTTGTTCAGGTTTATTAGTTTGCATTCATGTTGTAGATGATGATGTCATTATTTCAGACGGTGGTCCAAAGCCAGTTTAAGTCTTTTTTAAGCATTTTCAGTCTGATTTCTATTAGACTACTAGACTAAACTAGACCCATTCACTTTTTTAGCTGCTAAACATGTATATTTCATATTATTTGTCTGGAAAATGTTGTGATGTCACGTGAACACAACCTATTTTTACACAACTGTGAAATGTTTGCAAGTGCAGAAAAACTATACCGTAATTTCTGGATTATAAGCTGCTACTTTTTTCACAAACTTTGAACTCTGCGGCTTATACAACAATGCCGCACAATTATAGATTATGACATATGTAACCGACGGGGGTGGTGTTAATGTTTCAGTAAGTTCATTGATTAATTAAGAACAACAATGCATAACATAGTTTACAATAATTTATTGTTCCAGTAAGTTAGATTGAAGGTTTCTTTTAGAGTCTTTCTAACATTCTTAAGCAGCTGTAACTTTCTTGAGTCAGTCCAAATGTTTCATAGTTCATACAAGTTACATGTTTTACAGCAGCATGTTTTCGGCTTTACAAGGCAGCGGTGGACATTCTACAAAAATAAATCATCATGACCAACAGTTCATTTCCCAATTGAACCTACACCCAAACAACGTACCACTTGCAGATCCGTTTCCGGGACTAATGCTGGACGCACAGCACTGGACCATCAGGGACCTCACACACCCAAGCACAGTCGCTGTCAGCATGTAACACCATGACGCGCTCCCCGGACCCATAGCGACGCTAAAAGGGCAGGCTTTGATCAGGCCAAATCCATAAGTTATTATGCAGAATATAAGTTTGTTTTACCTGCTGTCCCTGAAGCATCGAGCGCAAACCGGTGCGACACAACCTCACAGCCACGGACAAAGCGGAAGTAAATAAGTCAGAGACCGAGGCCAGCTCAGTCCTGACTTTTATATCCTAGGGTAGGCGCCCCCTGGTGCCTGGCCACACTACTACACATAGATTTACTATTAACAAGTGCGGCCCATGTATGCATGTACTTAAACATTTTTCTTATTAAAATCTAGTTGGTGCGGCTTATATTCAGGTGCGCTTAATAATGCAAAAATTACGGTAGTTGAAAGTTCCCAGGGTATTTTTTACATTTTCATGTTTATTTGGCTTTTTGTTGCATTTTTTTTTACTATAAACGATGTTCTCGATGTTCAGTTTTTAAATATCTTGAAGCCAACATTTATGATATCATCTAATATTTTATATACTGCCCAGCTCTAATCATGTCCCTCCTCACTTCTGTTTGTGACCAGAATAGTATTTTAAATTTCACTTGACTTGGACTTGAGACTTATTTGAGAAACAGTGACTTGGTCCCAGCTCTGTCTCAAAAACACATGGCTTCTGATGATGTGTCTGTGATTTTTGTGTAAATTCTGTTCACTAAGCTCCATATCTGTGTCTGTTCCAGTCGTTTGTCCGCTGCTGTGTAAAAACGGAGGCCTGTGTCTGCAGAAGGACCGCTGTCTGTGTCCACCCAACTTCACCGGAAAGTTCTGCCAGATCCCGGTGTCCTCCAACTCCTCCCACAGCGGCTCCTCGTCCAATCACAGCCCTGCGTCCAGTCACGGCGGCTCCTCGTCCAATCACAGCCCAGGTCTGCTCTCGGCCAATCAGGAGCTCACCAGGTCCGAGTTTGTCCTGCCTCTCGGACCAAACCAGGAAACTCAGAGCGCTGGAGGTGAGTCGGATGCCCTCCCGTCCTGCTGTGTCTTTGTGTCAGATCCATGAGGGACTGATCAGACCCAAGGACACAGCAGGAGGTCCAGCAACACTGACGTATCGGCGCATGTGTCAGGCTCATAAAGAGAAGCCCCGTGTCGATGTGCGTGCCGCTTCACGTACTGCATTTACTTGTTTCCACTTGATCTATCAGAATAAAAATAATATTTAATTTTATTAAGGCTATCTGTTCAATAGAGCTGTCATATATAAGCACCTGCTCAATGCTAAGGAAACATAGAGCAAAGCAAGAAAATGAGGGAACTTGTTTAAACTGAAGAGGGACTTTTGCATTTCTCTTTTTCTCTCCCTCTCTCTCTTTCTCTGTCTCTCTCTCGTTCTCTCTCCCTTTCTCTTCTCCCTTTCTCTGTCTTCTCTCACTTTCTCTCTTCCTCCCTCTCTCTCTCTTTCTCTCCTGTCTCTCTCTCTTCTCTCTCTTCTCTCTCTCCCTCTCCCTTCTCTCTCTCTGTCTCTCTCTCTCCCTCTACTCTCTTTCTCTCTCCCTCTTTCCTCTCTCTCTCTCTGTCTCTCTCTCTCTTCTCTCTCTCCCTCTCTCCCTTCTCTCTCTCTGTCTCTCTCTCTCCCTCTACTCTCTTTCTCTCTCCCTCTTTCCTCTCTCTCTCTCTCTTCTCCCTTTCTCTCCCTCTCTCTTCTCTCCCCCTCTCTCTCTCTGTCTCTCTCTCCCTCTACTCTCTTTTTTCTCTCCCTCTCTCTTCTCTCTCTCTTTCGCTCTCCCTCTTTCTTCTCTCTCCCTTCTCTCTCCCTCTCCCTCCTTCCTTTCTCCGTTACTCAGGAGCAGACGGGGGGATTAAATCAGCTCACAGAAAGATCATGGACATAGTGACAGATGACTTTAGCCTAATGTTCTGTGAATGTCAAGTAACAAAATGCTGCGTGTTTTATTCACTGAAAAATGTTCTTGACAAGAAACTACATCACGAAACATTCAACTTTTAGCGCTCCGCCTATCCTAATTTGAATGTTCCAAACCGCTTCTTCAGGTCTTATCTACCCATCACAAAAAAAGAAATGTAGTCAGTCACAACATGGAGCTGAAACTGAACAGTGGTTACTATCGATTACCATGTTGGCATTTTCTCTTGTACTTATTTTAACTACTGTAGTTTAACTGTCAGAGGCCCTCCCGGTGTGACTCTTGTTCTGTTGCAGCTCCCAGTCCTCACATGGTGAAGGTGAGAGTGCAGCACCCCCCAGAGGCCAGCGTCAGAGTGCACCAGGTCCTCAAGGTGACTAACTACTTTTACTTTAGTTCAACTTGTTTTTCTTATATCTGAATGGTGTCTCACTCTGTGCTCAGTCGGCTCTGTTTCCTGGCTCCAGTGCATAATGTTTCTAAACTTCTTCGAAGCCAGATCTTTACATAAAGCAGTGGTTCTCAAAGTCCGGTTCGGGGACTTGTGTGGCCATGTGCTGGAGGTCTATCAGTATTACTTACGATATACGTTTTTGATAGGCACAATCACACAAATGAAATCATGTGTGGAAAGAAAATGTGACGTCGTTGTGGGGACTGATACGGGGGGGTCTCTGGGTTATTTTCAGACCGATAAGTGTGATCCCTGGTTTCACACAAACTATGACATAAAGAAAAACACAATGACTTTGGAGAGGTGTCACACACAAGAGAAGAAAAGCATAGAAGGATCTTTACTTCAGAGTTAGACAAACTTGGAATTACCATGTTAAACCTGGTGTTGTTAGCTGCTTAGAAGAGAGTGAGTTTTGTCTCTTAATATTTCACTCAGGTGGTGTGTAAGCTGTAAATTATCCCAGGATGTGTGAGTTTCAATCAGTTAGACCATATTTGTAGAGCACTTTTCATACATACTATATGTGTGTTTTATTTTAAGGCATCAGGAAGCAGCAGTGTTTGATTATTGCTGTGATCGTTTACAAAAAAACAAGTGCTTCAACATGAAAACAACCCCCCATGACACATAATAAAAACATAAAACACAAGACAGATAAAAGTTCTAAATAATAATAATAAAAATAGCAACATCAATAATAACGACCGTTACAGTGAACACAGTAATATCATTATCATCATCAGCAGCAGCAGGATCACCACTACCACGATTAAAAGAAATAAAACTGATGATGTCACTGTCTGTCTTCAGGTTCCTGGCTCGTCTCAGCGCTCTGGGGTCACGTCGGGGTCAGCGGGGTTTCCTGCTCCGGTCCTCAGGGGCGTTCAGGCTCAGACAGTCACAGGAGGCGGCACTTACACCCAACACTCGGGCTTCAAATACTGCTTCAGAGAGGTCAGCCAGGGCCAGGTGAGTCGGACGCCCTCCCTGAGTTTGTGAAGTGTCGTAACAGTGTATAACTGTCTCTATTGTCCTGTGTTCAGTGCAGCTCTCCTCTGCCCGGCCTGAGGAGCAGAGAAACCTGTTGCAGAGGTGTAGGAAAAGCCTGGGGCCTCAGTGACTGTGAGCTCTGCCCTAAACACACAGGTAAGACACTGACGCCGCTAAAGAGAATCAAACAGACCACTTCACCAGAGAGTAGAGGCTGAAAGAAGAGTTCAGTTTGGATTTTTCAGGCTAAAGTTTACAGTCTCTATATTCTCTATATATTCTATTTTTACCCAGATTTTCTGGGGGAGGACCTCCAGACTCCCTTGCTGTGGTTTATGGAGGTGGACGAGTCTGTTTAAATTTCCCGTATCTTCCTTTGGCGCTGTAGAATCTCTGGTTTAGATGTTTTCTGTGGTTCTGCTGCTGCTCGTGGGTCACTGGGATGTTTTCTTTTCACTCGCTGCTGTTTTGTGTTGTTTATCCGAGGCGTGTGTGCGAAGGTTTACTCTCCTCACACCTCTCTGTCTGTGCCTGTTACATATGTGTGCGTCCGTGTGCGGTTGTAGTTTACACTGTTCTGTCCTCCGGCTCAAACGGTCTGACTCAGGCTGAAAGAATGTGGCTCCAGAGACCGACTCCTCCTCTGCTCAGCTCTGTGTCCAAACTGTCCAAAAACTCTTCAAAACTGTCCAAAAACTGTCCAACTATCTACACACAAACAGGACTGTCCATGTGATTCAGCAGCTTCAGTCAAACATCTCATTAGTCAGGTGTATTTAACCCTTTCTCACTCATCTCTCTCTCAAAGCCTCAGTCTCTTTCTCTCATCTAGAGATCGACAATATATCGGCCGGACAATATTTTGGGGCCGATATCTGTTGAAGCAGCTGTTTGGACATTCCTCTGCACAGTTCACACTCAGTGATCAGTTCTAGTTTTGGAGAGAAACAGTAAGACTCTTCTGATCATGAACTTTCTGTGACTTTGGCTGCAGCACAAACTGTGATAAAATGATTAAATGATTGAAATGAACTCATAGCACTGCAAAAAAGGAAAATCTAACTTAGACAAAATGACCCGTTAAGACACCAAGGGGACATGTGTGGTACCTCCCACCATGTTCCTTTATTTTTTTTTTATAAAATGAAACTAACATTTATATATTGAGAAGAAAGGGTTAGTTTGTTGCTGTAATCTTCTTGGTTACAGTCAAATCAGACATTCTAAGACGACTCTATGCCTGTTTAAATGCTCTTCTCATAAGCTATTTTAAGTCCCTAAAAGTCATTTTTTGTTAAATTACTTTCAGCTTTTGAGAAATAATTGTCAAAACCCAAATTTTGCTCAAACTAGTGTTATTCTGCGGCTAGTGCCACCAGCTTTACTCTTGCTTATATTTATCAAAGAAAATCTAGGTGTTTGGTGAAAAAAGGCTGGTTCTTTATGGGCTTCATCTTAAAAGACAATTTTTATAATTTCTTCACTTAATAAGACCAAGTCTTACAAAGATTATTTGACTTGTTTTAAGATATTCTGTCCTGATTAACCTTATCTAGACATAGATAAGACATCATTTTATTCCAAAAATGCTGCTCCACATTTAGAATGAGGCATTTCTTCAGTGTATTTCTTTGTTGTCGTGGCAACGGCTTGTCTGCTGTATGCAGGTTAGGGAACACTTGGTGATAGTCGGAGGTTGAGGCGCCAGGTGTTAGGTGAATCGCCTCTGCTGAGTTGCCCCAGGGCAGTTTACTGTCACTGAGTGGAGAGGGGAGGTGTTCATCTCACTGTGAAGCGCTTTGTGACTCTGTGTCTGTGAAATGCGCTGTACAAATAAAGATTACTTACTTACAACAGTTGATGATTTAGGACATTTCAACTGCAGCAAACGACTCAAAAACATCTTTTTTAAGAAGAAAAAGGTCATAAGTTCAACTGTGTGTGATTTCAATGTCTGATAAAGTCTTGTTGTTTATCTGCTTTGCTACAACTGTTTTTCCATGTCAGTTACAAACCCAGTGCTCAGTAGACTTGTGGTGGGTCAAACTGTAGTTTATTTTTCCTGTTTTAGCTGTTTATTGAACTCTCCATTAAGTTCTACTATCATGAACATGTCTTTAAGTAAAGTTTTCTTCTTGTCCTGTGACTTTGGCTGCAGCTCAAGCTTTGATAAGAGCTTGTTTGTTTTTAATATGAGCTCATGAGCTGCAGTGGTTTATGCAGCGTGACGCGTTGAAACGGACACTTTCTTAAACTGTTCTCTGTAAATGTTCATCGATGTGCATAAACATGTTTTATTGATGAAACAAATAATAGTTTAGACTGGACTTTTTTTGTGGATATGCTTTTGCATCCCAACTCAAATTTTTTTAAACTAAAACAAAAAAAGGGGATTGTAATGTTTTTTGTTTTACTTTTTTTCAGCTCAGATCGACATAGGAAAGTTGTACAACTGAGTGTGTTCTTGTGTTTTCAGACAGAAGCAACAGCAGCTGTCCCGTCGGGTTTGAGAAAGTCAACGGGACCAAGTGTGAAGGTGAGCGCCCCCTACAGGTCAGAGCTTTTTATAACATGACAAAGATCTGGAGCGTGAGTTTAGTTTGAATCACAAAAAACAGTGTTGGGAAGAAACCAGATCTCTGCATCGTTATTGTACGGAGTCAGTTTTATTTGTTTAATCAGACACAGCCTCAGCCTCTTGTAGCAGAACAAATTAGACCCATAGACCCAGACCTGGACCTGAGTGACTCCTGTTTATCTACGAGTCCGACCCAAACACTAGTCCAGCCTGACATCAACACATTTAAGCAAACACTTGTACGAGACTTTCAGAAAACCCACTGATTGGATTTAAAAAATATTTGTGACAGATTTGTTAGTGGAGGTGTTCCACAAGGGTCAGTTCTAGGTCCTTTGCGTTTCATTTGAGCTTCCACACAGAGAAATCAAAACCGGGCCAATAAACAAATGGATAAAACAAATGAATAAAAAGCAGACCAACAGGTGTGTTCTTAATAGTGATGTGTGGGTCAGCCTCTTTCCTGAAACTCAACCTCAAACTCAACCTGATACTCCTGCACGCATTAAAACTACATTGAAGTTGTTCTGCAGAACATGTCTGCAGACGCATGCATCGTGAACGCGCGCGTCTTTAGTTTTTCCAACGCACCTCTACCCGGTTAACAGATCTTTCTCAAATCCTTAAATTTATCCAAATGAACTTACCCTAAACCTAACCCTAATCCTAAACTTACTCAAATCCCTGAAGTAAATAAAATGTGCATAAAAAAAGCAGGTTAAGCACACTGTTTGGGACCATGTCAAATCACATCAGTCACACACAACAGGACAGAAGAAGCTTAGGCAGCTTGGATCAGGCAGGAGGAGCTGACCTGACGCAGCGTCAGCTCTGGTGTCTCTCCAGGTGAGGATCTGACTCTGCGTTTGTAGTTTATGATGATGATTTTATTTACGGTGGAGAATCATTTGTGGAGTTAAGATGTGTTTATGACGATGTGCCCAAACGCCACATTTTTCTCCACTGGTCTCACTCACATGAGTCTGTGTAATTTTACTTTGACATGCACAACCGTGTTCTCTAAGTAGAAGTATGAATCTGCAGACCCTGAGACCGCACTGACATGAACCTCGTGTTTCTGTGTCAAACATGAGAAGTACGAGTCAGAGCAGCGATGTTTGTGCTTCTACTGCTGCGTGTAGTCTGCACAGCGCTGCTTTACAGAGTCACTCTCTACACTGTCCAGCCTCTCTGAGTGTTTGGTCTGAAGGCTGCATGGTCAAGTCTGGACTGGGCAGTGCTGGGTCCAGATCCGGACCAGAGTCTGCCTTTTGTAGACAAGGCTCTATAACGACAACTTATTGACTTTTAGATTTATTTTTACTAAGTCTATTTTAAAACTATTCTCTTCTATTCACCTGCAGTTTTTGAACTGTGCTTTGGAACTTTTCCATTGTGGAACAAATAAAGAATATCTTATCTTATCTTATCTCTATCTCTTTGCTCAAAATGCAAGAGTTCTTTCCCTTAGAACATGAGCTACATGAGGCTTATTGGACTGATGTTCACGTCACTTGAAGCTAAATTACATAGAAGCATATAAACATGTGTTTAGACCCAACCCACTCAAACCCACCGGACTTCTTCTCATTGTGCTGTCTGACCCGCCTGAACCCGGTCGACCTGCGCATCACTAGTTCATACGCTGCAGTTTTTGTAGAATATAATGGAACGTTTTCATAACATCTTCCCCTCACTGCTTTTATAAGATGTTTTGTTTGATTTTCACTGAACGATCCTGAAACAAAGAGTTTAAACCTGTTTACACAGACAGTGCACTTTAGTTCAGAGCAGAGAGAGTTCAGAGCAGTAGAAGGTGTCTGCAGTGGTGTTTGTTTGTGCACTGAACCTGTCCTGTGTGACGCTGCCCCCTGGTGCTCACCTCTGCCTCTGCCTGTGTCTGTGTGAATGTGACAAAGACGTAAACGAGTGTGATGAGCGAGGGCGCTGTGAGAACGGTCTGTGCGTGAACACCAGGGGGAGCTACAGCTGTGTGTGCAGTGAGGGCTTCATCCTGGACGCCACCCACGGACTCTGTATCTGTGAGTAAAGTCTGTATCTGTGAGTAAAGTCTGACTGCAGCGCTCGTGTCTGTGTCGCTCTGGTCTCACTGTGGAATGATCTGTGTTCTGTCCATGTTGAGTGTCTTGTCTATGTTCTTGTACAAGGCTTGTTTTTGTATTCAATCACATTTAAATGAGGCTTCACCATCCACAGAGAGTAACAGAGGGCTGAGTGGTTCAAAGGCAGATGTCTTGTCCACATGCGCAGCTTCTGGAAATGTGGACCGTCACTTCTCCGGGGACCAAGCTCGAGCTGATGCAGGAGTCTGAACGTTATGGTCCCACCTCCAGCACAGCTCAGGCTCTGGAACATTACTTCTAGAGAAAGGTTGGAGTCTTCTCTTGTGCTGCCCACAGTCAGAGCCAGAGCTGGTGTGGATCTGTTCAAGCTCCACAGCTCAGAAACGTGTTGGAGTTCAGCCCAGTGGACGAGAGGGTTGTGTCCCTGTGTTTTCGGGTCTGGCGCAGGTCACTCTCTCTGTTGTGCCAGCAAGAACATCACACCTCCAGGAAAGCTTCTCACAGCTCTCGGTCGATACTGAGTTATAGTTCGATGCGAGTCGGGATTCACGCGACTCCCGCAAGTGCTTAAAACCAATGCACCCTTGCACACAGACCTCGGAGCAGTGTGAGCGCACGTCCAAGAGTCTCCCGAGTGTGTGGAAGGATCCGTAGAGAGTCTATTTTTCCTGGAGGTCGCAGTGGTGTGACGCGACTTTCAAGTCATAATATACAGTGGACTGGAGCTGGTGAGCAAGGCACTTCACAAGAAACACGCACACGTCTTGGACTGAACTCTCCTCAGTCAGTGTACGGGAGGTGTGAGTCTGAGTGGACCATGTTCTCAGCCTTCATTGTCACTGCAGCTGCTCAGAGCTGTGGTCGTAAAGTCTCAGTGCAGATCACAGTTACAAGTGGTCACAATAGGTTTTCCTGCACAGGACGACTGGGAACTAACTTAGGCAAGAAAGTTCAGTCACGAGAGAAACTCAGAGTAGAGCTGCTGCTCCTCCATGAGAGCAGCCAGCTGAGGTGGCTCTGTTCTTCTGTCTCCTGCACAAAGCCTCTCCGCTGAGGTGTTAGATACATCCCACTGAGAGTAATCCCTGAGGAAGACACTGGAGTTACTACAGGCCTGATTTATCAAGCATCTGCTCATGTGCAAAATAAGTTAAAGGGAGCAAAACGTAAGATAACTGATTATTTCTTTCAACACAGACACTAAAGATGCAAAACATTGAGGTGGTGCATATTTGCATTGCATTGAGTTCAAAACGCTCACAAAACAAAACAAAACACCTTTGCACTCGCAATTCGTCACCTGGTTTGATAAATGAGGCCCTGTGTCTCTGGACTGGCCTGGGATTGTCTCAGGATTCTCTCAGAAGAGCTGGAGGAAGTGTCTGGGGAGAGGGAAGTCTAGAATAGATCTCCAGTAAAGCAGAAGAAAAGGGGATGGGTTTATTAGGAGTAACCCTTTGAGATGTTTCATCTCATGTTCAAGAGACTCTTCATGTTTGTCCTGTGACCAGCCTGTCTGTGCTGTTTGCATGTTCTGCCTGTTTTATGTTTCACGTCATAAGTACGACTCAAACTAAGTTAAATAAACCAGGAAAGACTTGTTTTTACATTTGTAAGTTCTACATCAGTGTGTCATGGCTGCTCTGTGTTCTGCATGAGCTCCTGCTTTCCTCTCTCTCCTTCTCATAACTCTCCTCTCTCATCTCTCTCTCTCTCTCTCTCTCTCTCTCACCTCTTTCTCTCTCTCTCTCATCCCTCTCTCTCTCCTCTCACTTTTTTCTCTCTCTCTCTCTCTCTCTCTCTCTCTCTCTCTCTCTCTCTCTCTTTCATCATTCTCTCTCTCACCTGTTTCTCTCTCTTCTCAGCCCACAGAGTGATTTCGGAGGAGAAGGGCCAGTGTTTCCGTGTGGTCTCTCCTCCTTCCTCTCTCCGTCCTGCGCTCTGCCCATCCTTCGCTCCATCACTAAACAGATCTGCTGCTGCAGTCGTGTGGGCAAAGCCTGGGGAGACGACTGCCAGAGGTGTCCTGCGTTTGGATCAGGTCAGACCCACTCTCACAGCAGACAAACTCTCACAGCAGACAGAAGACCCACTCTCACAGCAGACCCACTCTCACAGCAGACCCACTCTCACAGCAGACAGACGACCCACTCTCACAGCAGACAAACTCTTGGATCTTTTCTAATGGTTTTGTCTATAATAATAATTGAATTGTGTGTTTGTGCAGCTGCGTTTAAGGAGATCTGTCCGGCCGGTCCAGGCTATCATTACTCTGCCTCAGCTCTGCAGTTCACTCAGAGAGCCTTAGAGCAGCTGGGCCACAGGGGGGCGCCACTGCTGCCCCACAACTCCACCGACAAACTGTCTGCAGGTGAGAGACACGACTGACAAACTGTCTGCAGGTGAGAGACACTCCACTGACAAACTGTCTGCAGGTGAGAGACACGACTGACAAACTGTCTACAGGTGAGAGACACGACTCCACTGACAAACTGTCTGCAGGTGAGAGACACGACTGACAAACTGTCTGCAGGTGAGAGACACGACTCCACTGACAAACTGTCTGCAGGTGAGAGACACGACTGACAAACTGTCTGCAGGTGAGAGACACGACTCCACTGACAATCTGTCTGCAGGTGAGAGACACGACTCCACTGACAAACTGTCTGCAGGTGAGAGACACGACTGACAAACTGTCTGCAGGTGAGAGACACGACTGACAAACTGTCTGCAGGTGAGAGACACAACTGACAAACTGTCTGCAGGTGAGAGACACGACTGCCAAACTGTCTGCAGGTGAGAGACACGACTGACAAACTGTCTGCAGGTGAGAGACACAACTGACAAACTGTCTGCAGGTGAGAGACACGACTGACAAACTGTCTGCAGGTGAGAGACACAACTGACAAACTGTCTGCAGGTGAGAGACACGACTGACAAACTGTCTGCAGGTGAGAGACACGACTCCACTGACAAACTGTCTGCAGGTGAGAGGCACGACTGACAAACTGTCTGCAGGTGAGAGACACGACTGACAAACTGTCTGCAGGTGAGAGACACGACTCCACTGACAAACTGTCTGCAGGTGAGAGACACGACTGACAAACTGTCTGCAGGTGAGAGACACGACTGACAAACTGTCTGCAGGTGAGAGACACGACTCCACTGACAAACTGTCTGCAGGTGAGAGACACGACTGACAAACTGTCTGCAGGTGAGAGACACGACTGACAAACTGTCTGCAGGTGAGAGACACGACTGACAAACTGTCTGCAGGTGAGAGACACGACTGACAAACTGTCTGCAGGTGAGAGACACGACTCTACTGACAAACTGTCTGCAGGTGAGAGACACGACTCTACTGACAAACTGTCTGCAGGTGAGAGACACGACTCTACTGACAAACTGTCTGCAGGTGAGAGACACGACTCCACTGACAAACTGTCTGCAGGTGAGAGACACGACTCTACTGACAAACTGTCTGCAGGTGAGAGACACGACTCCACTGACAAACTGTCTGCAGGTGAGAGACACGACTGACAAACTGTCTGCAGGTGAGAGACACGACTGACAAACTGTCTGCAGGTGAGAGACACGACTCTACTGACAAACTGTCTGCAGGTGAGAGACACGACTGACAAACTGTCTGCAGGTGAGAGACACGACTGACAAACTGTCTGCAGGTGAGAGACACTCCACTGACAAACTGTCTGCTGGTGAGAGACACGACTGACAAACTGTCTGCAGGTGAGAGACACGACTGACAAACTGTCTGCAGGTGAGAGACACGACTCCACTGACAACTGTCTGCAGGTGAGAGACACGACTCCACTGACAAACTGTCTGCAGGTGAGAGACTCCACTGACAAACTGTCTGCAGGTGAGAGACACGACTGACAAACTGTCTGCAGGTGAGAGACACAACTCCACTGACAAACTGTCTGCAGGTGAGAGACACGACTGACAAACTGTCTGCAGGTGAGAGACACGACTAACAAACTGTCTGCAGGTGAGAGACACGACTGACAAACTGTCTGCAGGTGAGAGACACGACTGACAAACTGTCTGCAGGTGAGAGACACGACTGACAAACTGTCTGCAGGTGAGAGACACGACTAACAAACTGTCTGCAGGTGAGAGACACAACTCCACTGACAAACTGTCTGCAGGTGAGAGACACGACTGACAAACTGTCTGCAGGTGAGAGACACGACTGACAAACTGTCTGCAGGTGAGAGACACGACTGACAAACTGTCTGCAGGTGAGAGACACGACTGACAAACTGTCTGCAGGTGAGAGACACGACTGACAAACTGTCTGCAGGTGAGAGACACGACTGACAAACTGTCTGCAGGTGAGAGACACGACTCTACTGACAAACTGTCTGCAGGTGAGAGACACGACTGACAAACTGTCTGCAGGTGAGAGACACGACTCTACTGACAAACTGTCTGCAGGTGAGAGACACGACTGACAAACTGTCTGCAGGTGAGAGACACGACTCCACTGACAAACTGTCTGCAGGTGAGAGACACGACTCTACTGACAAACTGTCTGCAGGTGAGAGACACGACTGACAAACTGTCTGCAGGTGAGAGACACGACTGACAAACTGTCTGCAGGTGAGAGACACGACTCCACTGACAAACTGTCTGCAGGTGAGAGACACGACTCCACTGACAAACTGTCTGCAGGTGAGAGACACGACTGACAAACTGTCTGCAGGTGAGAGACACGACTGACAAACTGTCTGCAGGTGAGAGACACGACTGACAAACTGTCTGCAGGTGAGAGACACGACTCTACTGACAAACTGTCTGCAGGTGAGAGACACGACTCCACTGACAAACTGTCTGCAGGTGAGAGACACGACTGACAAACTGTCTGCAGGTGAGAGACACGACTGACAAACTGTCTACAGGTGAGAGACACGACTGACAAACTGTCTGCAGGTGAGAGACACGACTGACAAACTGTCTGCAGGTGAGAGACACGACTGACAAACTGTCTGCAGGTGAGAGACACGACTGACAAACTGTCTGCAGGTGAGAGACACGACTGACAAACTGTCTGCAGGTGAGAGACACGACTCCACTGACAAACTGTCTGCAGGTGAGAGACACGACTGACAAACTGTCTGCAGGTGAGAGACACGACTGACAAACTGTCTGCAGGTGAGTAGAGCTGGACAACACATATATCAAATTTTAGATATTAGCGCAAATGCTGTTTTGAAAATATGCAAAAATATAATAATTGAGTATATCGTTTAAAATGCTTCAAAGAGCTGTTTTACAAATACAAATGCATTGCAAACTTTAAAATAACTATAGAAAGTCAATATTTTCATTAAATGTCAGTCAGTTAATAATTTGATGTTGATGTTAAGAAGGATTATGAACTTTTTCAACATCTGAAGATCTCGTTTACTTACTTTTTCTGTCTGAATAGTTATTTAACAAGAATATTTGGTCAAAGCAATGAGACATTAGTAGTTTTGAAAAGGGGGCGTGTCTTTTTAGTCGATTAATTGATCAGTAGAATGTGTCTTACTTATGTTTTTGTGCTTTTTGAGATCGCCCAGACTGACACGTACAGACTTTCCCACGTACAAGGCTTGTTTCAGTCTTTTTGTCCTGGACATGTTTGAAATGTGAACTGAATCCTCTTGTCTTTCTTTGCCTCCTCAGGTCTAAGTCCTGGTCCTGGTGTGGTCCAGAACAGTCTCAGTCCTGGTCCCGTTGTGGTTCAGACCGGCCTCAGTCCTGGTCCTGGTGTGGTCCAGAACAGTCTCAGTCCAGGTTCAGGTCCCGTTGTGATCCAGTCCGGTCTCAGTCCTTCTCAGTCCCACAGAGACACCAGTCCTGCAGATCCAAAGAAACCCCTGAGTCCAGCTGAAGTTCCAGAGACCAGGATCAGACCTGCTCAGACTCAGACCCAGACCAGACCCAGTCTAGTCACAGACACAGCCATGGCTCCTCCACTTCATCCTCATCATCTTCCTCTACATCTGTGTCTTCATCTCGGGACAAAGCTCAGAGTCCAAAGCAGACTCAGCCAGAACAAGGTACTGCCTCATGTGAGAGAGCTGGAGATTCCTCTGAACAGAAAATAAATTGTCGTTTGACTGAAGAGCTGCTTTGTGCGTCTGATAATCGACTAAAAAGAATGTGATACTAACAGTGTAGCTCCAGAAGATAGATCTAACCTTCAGGCAGCTCCCCAAATGATTTAGAATAAGATAGGATATTCCTTTATTTGTCCCACAATGGGGAAATTCCAGTGTTGCAACGCACATTTTAAGAACAGCAGGGAAAATAGAAACATCAAACAAGATCATTTTAAAATAGACTTAGAATTATAGGTATAATACTTGAAGCCGTGTTCACCCCGCTGCATCAGACTTGTAAATTAAACACAGACAGACCAACCAATCAGGGGCGTGCACAGATATTTTGAGGGGCAGGTGCTCAAACAAGAAAAAAAGGTCACTTTCCCATATCGTGCAGAATTAATTTCAAATTCATAGAAATACGTATATGTAGTTTAAAATAACATTTTTGATGTGTGCAGTGAGAGTTCAAACTGCAGCTCATTGTGCAAACCAAGTTTAAACCAGAGTAAAGAAATGTACAGAGATAATTATTATTATAAAGGGGTCAGGGGTCCTCCTTGGAAATTTTGGCTAAAACAGGTGCAATTTCCTGCAATCTGGGCTATATTTAGTTAATACATCCTATATTTTAACCTTTCAACCTCAATCTTTACTTCAGAACAAATTTAGTTGTTGTAGTTTACTGATTAATTGTGTCCAAATCCTGATTCAGTGGTTCCCACTGGAGCCTCTGTCCTGCTCTCTGCAGTGAGAGACATGTCAATGAGGGGCCTTAAGACTGCAGGTGCTGGCTTTACAGATTCTCAAACTGCAACCTCCAGCTCTGCCTTCTCTCTGCTGCTTTTAGCGCAAACAAAAGCAGCATCAGCACCTGGGAAACTGAACAAAGTTACAGCAAACTTGTGCTCAGGCAAGACTTTTCTCCCACATTAACTTGTCTGAGCCTGGGGCATGAATCATTGGTGGAAACTGGCTGATGTCATAGATTGTCTGCCCCAGGACAGCTGTGACTACAACAGTATCTCAAACATAATACACTGTAAAGAACTTTGAGTGTCATTAAAAACTTTACCAACCCACTTGTGTTTTTCTTCAGCTGTCGGCCGTGTTCTGTCTCGACCTGAGCAGACGAAGCCCTCCCCCAGAGACCTGTCACCACGACGACCAAGCGCCCCGTCACCACGACGACCACCAAACGCCCGACCACCACCACCACCACGCGCCCCCCTAGAGTCCACAGTGAGTACTGCACTCAGACCGCACACACATTCAGACAGGAGGAAGTGACATCACACTGTCTCCGCCCACAGGTGCATCGGGGACGTGTCAGTCCAAACCAGGAGTGTGTGGGCGGGGCCTGTGTGTGAACCAGCCAATGGGGAAGCACAGCTGTGTGTGTCAGCTGGGATATGAGCTCAACAAACAAAACACCAGCTGCCAAGGTCAGACTCTAGTACTTTATACTCTTCATAATAATATAATATACTCTTTATACTACTGATAAGAAAACAACTAAAACATGCTGCATTTAAGTGGATTTGGAAAAAGCAAAAACTAAATTTTAAAGTATGATTTACAGGTACATTTTAGTGTAAAATATGTTTCTCTGTTCCTCAGACACAGACGAGTGTCGCCGAGGCCCCTGTGGACCAAACTCTCGCTGCGAAAACTCACCTGGAAGCTTCACCTGTGTCTGTCACCGTGGATACAAGCTCCGAGGACACGCCTGCTCAGGTAAGAGTCTGTCACCGTGGATACAAGCTCCGAGGACACGCCTGCTCAGGTAAGAGTCTGTCACCGTGGATACAAGCTCCGAGGACACGCCTGCTCAGGTAAGAGTCTGTCACCGTGGATACAAGCTCCGAGGACACGCCTGCTCAGGTAAGACACGCCCCAGAGTCTGTCACCGTGGATACAAGCTCCGAGGACACGCCTGCTCAGGTAAGAGTCTGTCACCGTGGATACAAGCTCCGAGGACACGCCTGCTCAGGTAAGACACGCCCACCTGTCTGTCACCGTGGATACAAGCTCCGAGGACACGCCTGCTCAGGTAAGACACGCCCACCTGTCTGTCACCGTGGATACAAGCTCCGAGGACACGCCTGCTCAGGTAAGAGTCTGTCACCGTGGATACAAGCTCCGAGGACACGCCTGCTCAGGTAAGACACGCCCCCAGAGTCTGTCACCGTGGATACAAGCTCCGAGGACACGCCTGCTCAGGTAAGACACGCCCCCAGAGTCTGTCACCGTGGATACAAGCTCCGAGGACACGCCTGCTCAGGTAAGACACGCCCCCAGAGTCTGTTACCGTGGATACAAGCTCCGAGGACACGCCTTCTCAGGTAAGACACGTCCCTATGTGTCTGTCACCATGGATACAAGCTCCGAGGACACGCCTGCTCAGGTAAGAGTCTGTCACCATGGATACAAGCTCCGAGGACACGCCTGCTCAGGTAAGACACGCCCTCAGAGTCTGTCACCGTGGATACAAGCTCCGAGGACACGCCTGCTCAGGTAAGACACGCCCTCAGAGTCTGTCACCGTGGATACAAGCTCCGAGGACACGCCTGCTCAGGTAAGAGTCTGTCACCGTGGATACAAGCTCCGAGGACACGCCTGCTCAGGTAAGACACGCCCTCAGAGTCTGTCACCGTGGATACAAGCTCCGAGGACACGCCTGCTCAGGTAAGAGTCTGTCACCGTGGATACAAGCTCCGAGGACACGCCTGCTCAGGTAAGACACGCCCACCTGTCTGTCACCGTGGATACAAGCTCCGAGGACACGCCTGCTCAGGTAAGACACGCCCCCTGTGTCTGTCACCGTGGATACAAGCTCCGAGGACACGCCTGCTCAGGTAAGACACGCCCCTATGTGTCTGTCACCATGGATACAAGCTCCGAGGACAGTCAAACACAGATCAGAACAGTTTTAAAAATAGGAAGTTCTGACGTTTCTTACAATAAAAGAGCTCGGGATTGTGACATTACACTTTCAGTTGAACTCATTCTAATCCACTGGAGAAAATGTGTTTGTTTGTTTGTTTGTTTCAGACGTGTTTTTACTCCTGTTGTTTGTTTGTTTGTTGTTTCAGACGTATGTTTCCTCCTGTTTTTTTGTTTCAGACGTGGACGAGTGCGATGACGACCCTCTGTTGTGTCCGGGGCAGGAGTGTGTGAACACGGCAGGATCTTTCAGCTGTGTGTCGTGTAAACCAGGCTTTGGACTTCTGCACCGACACTGCACCGGTGACTCTCTCTTTAGATCAATAAAACCACTGGTGAACTGGCTCTTTAAATGAGCGTCATAAATGTAATCTATTTTAGTCCATTATCTGGCCCATCATCATCGAAGAGCAGACTGACGCTGGGTGGACACTGACAGAGGTTTGGTTCAGGTCACGTGTGAGTCTGTTTCTCTGTGGTCTGTATTTATCCAAAGACACAGAGGTTCACATAAATTCCTGTGAGAACGCTCATGTCTGAAACTCGCATGAGACAGATGTGATTTCTGTTAAAATAGACATAATGCTGATTCTTTCTGCAGAGCTGCTGCTTCTTGCTCTGATGTTTGTAGTTTCGAGTCCTGCAGGTGAATCCCAACCCGAACCAGACTTGTACTCATTGTGACCAGCATGAGAGACTGGACTTTTGGATATTTACTGTAGTGAAAATACCATTATGAGTTTGTAGAAGTTGTGTATAAAGGGTCTTTCACACCAACACAACCCTCAGTCTCTGTCGGTGTATGCAGTGCAGCGTCTGAACAAGTCTCTTTGAGGCACCGATGTAAAAGAACATTCACACAAACATGATCCAAACAGCCACCAGTCGCCAAACATTTGCTGTGTGGGCATGCACTCTGATGGAGAACAGATGTTTCTAAAGCTCATCTTCTATTTCCTGCCACAGTCCAAACTTCGTACTGCAATCGCTGCAGCTCCTCCGTCTTTCTTTTCCTTGAACGAAATAAAAAACCTTTCTCCTTGCGTCCTGTTTGAACCTGTGTAAATAACAACAATCCATGCTCTTCTAAAAACTGTTTTTCTGTAAGCGTTATTTTTGGTTCTGTCTGCATAATTTTCCTGCGCCCTGATTCGCTGGTTCTCCTGTTGCCACGGGCCAATCAAACAGCTGCATATGCAACAACTGACAACGCTGATTCTTCAAACAAGTCTTCAAAAACCCGCCTCCACGACTTGCTCCGCTTTTCTGATCCTCGACAATCTCAGTCACACCAAACACACGTGAGCTGTCTGGCCTGACTGACTTTCGGCTCGATGTGAAAGACTTTGGTGACCTAAAGAGACTTGAACAGACTCTCAGTTGTGTGGGTGTGAAAGATCCTCAGTCTAGAGCTCTAAAAATCTGGTCTGCTGATTAAGATAATTGAATAGTTCTTCTGTAGAGGTGTCAGCAGTGAGAGGCAAAAATACAGTGGTGCTAATGGTCTCCTGTAAAAGTCTGAGAGGAATTTCTTAATAAAACGACGTTGGTTCAGAATTGTGATTTTGTCTTTTTGTCAGACATCGACGAGTGTCGTCAGGCGCCCTGCACAAACGGTCGCTGTGAGAACACGCCGGGAAGTTACCGCTGCGTCTGTCGTCACGGTTACCGCCTCAACAACAACACATGCTCAGGTAAACAACAACAACAACAACCTCCAGCTCCAGCTCCATGTTGTGTGGGAGATGCTATCGTCTAAAACTCATGTTGTTTGTTTCAGACATAGATGAATGTTCAGACCCGTCGCAGTGCCCGGGACAGATGTGTGTGAACTCTGCAGGCTCGTACAGATGTGTGTCCTGTCGTCATGGTTACCGGCTACGCAACCGACAGTGCATCGGTAAAGAAAATACACTCAAGGAAAAAAGAAACGCAACACTCAGATTTGGGAGTTTTATGTTTAAGATCCATCTGTGTCATATGAACCCTACATCATTTCTAATCCTCAGACCAACTCATGTGGCGTTTACACATTTTCAGTCCAATAACAAACCAAACAATAGAGCCACCCCAAAGCAGAAGTGACAGAGTTTCATCAGACTGTCAATAGTTCACTGACCCTCGTTGGCCCTGGACAGAGGTTATTCAGCCTCATGGATCCATCAGCAGTAGTGTCTGAGTTCATCCATTCGTCCACCCGATCTCGGCCATCTGCTCTGAAGCACTGGAACCTTTTTTCGTCACTGAACACGACTTGGGACCACCTCTGCAAAGTCCAACGACGATGTGAGTGCACCATTCGACCCGAGCTCTAAGCACTGATCCAACATGTGACCCATATGGTGGAAGAGCGTCAGCGCGGAGGCCATTACGGATGGTTCTGTTCTACACTGGCCTGTGGTGTGTCCCAATGGTCTGGGCTGTGGACCTGGTGGAGGCTGAACCTGTCACGGAGATGTGCGGGGGGGCGGTTGGTCTTGTGCAGCGGTCGTTACACGGGGGCCACCAGTACGAGGGCGGTCGTTACACGGGGGCCACCAGTACGAGGGCGGTCGTTACACGGGGCCACCAGTACGAGGGCGGTCGTTACACGGGGGCCACCAGTACGAGGGCGGTCGTTACACGGGGGCCACCAGTACGAGGGCGGTCGTTACACGGGGGCCACCAGTACGAGGGCGGTCGTTACACGGGGGCCACCAGTACGAGGGCGGTCGTTAGAGGAACAAGACGACTAATGGTAGAGCAGTGGAGACACAAGACAACAGCGTCCATAGCTCCATCCCTCTCTGGTGGAGACAATCGTGTGTTTTTGGCTTCATTCTGGTGCCTTTTATAGAGAAGACTTGAGCACAGTTAACCAGCGGTAAAAGTCATAAACCACCTGTAATGCACTCTTTATGGTTCTCACAATCAGTCAAGTCTGTATCAGCCCAACATGGACTCACATCAGGATGCTTCTCTAAGGAATTTTCGAAAATTTAAATGTTACATTTCTTTTTTCCTTGAGTGTACATAAATAGTTGTTAATGATTGTGTTTCAGACGTAGACGAGTGCGAGGAGAGGAAGCCGTGTCCTGGACAGAAGTGTGTGAACACTGAAGGCTCTTACAGTTGTGTGTCCTGTTCAGAAGGATTCAGCTCTGTGAACGGAGTCTGCACTGGTGAGACTCTTTCTCTCTCTTAGCTCAATGACATCAAAAGCTGGCAGCATTTTCAGTTTTAAAGATGACAATTGTCTACTTACTTAAAGATACTGTATGTCAATGAAAAAAAATCGCACATGAGTAACACGGAGATCCCACTAGTTGCAGCACTGCAGCACAGTCAGAGGTGGACTGCCCCCAGTCGTATTTTTGTCAGACGGCGATGGAGCAACAGAGCTAAAGAGCTGGTCTTTATTAAAACAGATGCGACTGATCTGGCAGTCAGAACAGAACGGAGCTGTGAGTGGTGGGATCAGCGCGTAGAACTGGTGTAATAAAGGACATTTAAAATGTGCTGAAGTCAGGATGTTTGTTGTAGATTTTGATGGCGTCTTAAGTCCAGATGGGGAGCAAAGCCAGGTTTTCCTGAAACTTTCCTCTTCTGTATGTTTCAGACATAGATGAGTGTGCAGACCCGTCACAGTGCCCGGGACAGATGTGTGTGAACTCTGTGGGCTCGTACAGATGTGTGTCCTGTCGTCATGGTTACACCGCTCGACACGGCTCCTGTCACGGTATATCTATGCCTACTTCTGTCTGTCTATGTTTCTAGAGTGAAACAAGGAGATTACAGCTCTTTTGTCACATTAGTTAATAAGTAATCCTTTCTCAGACCTAGACGAGTGTTCTCTCTCTCTCTTTTCTCTCTGTTCTCTCTCTCTCTCCTCTCTCTCTTCTCTCTCTCTCCTCTCTCTCTTTCTCTTTCTCTCTCTTTCTCTCCTCTCTCTCTTTCTCTCCTCTCTCTCTCTTTCTCTCTTTCTCTCTCACACATACACACATATATAATCTCTTTCTCTCTGTTCCTCAGACATAGACGAGTGTTCGGTCCCAAACTCCTGCCCCTCAGACAGACTTTGTGTGAACTCTCTGGGCTCCTTCAGCTGTGACTGTCCTCGAGGGTTTGAACCAGGACCAGGACGAAGCTGCAAAGGTATTTATCCACACGATGTTTCACTTAGTTCTGCTAAGTCAGACCTGTTTCCAGTGCCTGTTGGAGCCAGCTGAGGTGACTCGGGCTTATGTTCCTCCTGGTCAAAGTCTCTCTGGTCAGGTGTCCCGGGCGAGTCCCACCAGGAGGAGGACTTGAGGAAGACTTAAACTGTGTTGAAACTGGACAATGCTGATTTCACAAGTTGAAGCAACTTTTGACACAGAATATTTTCGAAGCTGATGCCCCAGCGGACAATGAAGGGACAAGGACACTTTTATGCTCCAATCTTTCTGGAAACCACTCTGGCAACATTCAACCATCTGTGCTCCTGTTTTTTCCAAAAGGTTTTGTTTTGCACGTAGACAGATCAAGCTAAGAGAGAGAGGCTTACTACTTTTATAAACGTAGCTAACTGTCCCGAGAGCACAACTTTCTCCGCCTCCAGACGCTGTCCTGTTTAAGTCTATCTGTCTCACCTTGTCAGATTTCCAGAGAGCAACTCAGTCTGCTGCCTTCGGATAAAAATAGATGGATGTAATGGCTGAACAATTTATGTTCTTGATTGGCTAATACATCTGTCAGTCACGCCCACTGAAACTCAGAAGATAAACGTGGAGACCAAAGTGCATTTCTTTGTTTTAAAACACAAGGAAAGATCATTCTGGATTTTACAAACAATCCCAGGGAACATATGCAAACACAAGTTTGGGTCCAATTATGAAAGACCTACACCCCAAACAGACCACACGCGTGAGCGAGAGGCGCACGCCCTCGGCGAGTGAGTTGCTTGGTGGAAAGAGTAGAGTCCCGCTGCAGACTGCAAGATGGAGGCGTGTCTAGAAATAGGCGTGTCGTGAGCACTAGTGTCGTGAACAGTCTTTGCACTAGGTGGCGATATTCACATCAACCCTTTACAATAAAGACGCCAGAGACGATGTAAAATTTGAAACCTCGGTGAATATACGAACTCTATAGATGGAAAGTTGAATAATTAATTATTATTTGTACTTTGGGGGCATTTTCACCCAAATTACGTTTAGTATTATTTAATAATATTGCTGGAATTATTAAAAATTGACCTGGAGAATAATGTCTGTATTTTAATTGCTTTATTTATTACATACTTTTTATTTTGTCTGATTGTACGTGTTTTCCAGTGGTTAGTGCTGATAGTCAGGTCCAGAGCTGGTTGCCATGGTGATGAGTTTATAACTGTTGCTAAACGGGCCTAAACTGTTATATTTTTTATCTTAACCTTTACCCAAACCTTTTTCCTAACCTTAGCCATCACCCTAACCCTTCTCCTAAACTTACCCGTTCTGCTAAACTTAATTGTCGTCCCTCTGTTCCCAGATATAACGTTTTTCTAGCACCAGAAATGGAGCAGATCCACTTCCGGTGGAGCTCCACTCCGCGTCGGCTTTTAAAATAGATTTTTTTAAGATGCTTATTTTAAATTAAACCCTGGCTTATACTGTATGTCTTTTACCACAGGTTTGGACATTTTTTGTATGATTACGGTTTGTATATTCGCCAAAATAACGTCATTATTGTCATGAGAGGGCGTGTCGTGAGGGGGCGTGTCGTTAGTTCTGCGGGCTGCAATCAGACAAACTTGGGTGGAGAGCGTAGTGATAACACACCGGGAGAGAGAGGAGAGAAGAGACTGCAGCTGCTGCCTCTGTGTCTCTATGAGGAAGTGAACAGCAGATACAGCTCATAGAACAACTCTACTGAAGCTAAAGTTTATATCATACAGTATATGTTTGTCTTTATCATCTATAAGCGCTGGTCAGGTCAGACTTGTGACCTCTTGATGTTTGATCAGTCTGTGATGGGCTGTAGAGCTGCTGGAGTGTTTAACGATCAGTCTGTGATGGGCTGTAGAGCTGCTGGAGTGTTTAACGATCAGTCTGTGATGGGCTGTAGAGCTGCTGGAGTGTTTAATGATCAGTCTGTGATGGGCTGTAGAGCTGCTGGAGTGTTTAATGATCAGTCTGTGATGGGCTGTAGAGCTGCTGGAGTGTTTAATGATCAGTCTGTGATGGGCTGTAGACCTGCTGGAGTGTTTAATGATCAGTCTGTGATGGGCTGTAGACCTGCTGGAGTGTTTAATGATCAGTCTGTGATGGGCTGTAGAGCTGCTTTATGTTTTCTTGTTCATCAGACATAGATGAGTGCCTATCCGTGTGAGATCTAATGTCCTCTGTTCTTCTGTTCTACTCGTTTCTCTCAGACATAGACGAGTGCTTACAGAGGAGACTGTGTGAGCTCTAATGTTTTCTTTTTTCTTTCTCAGATATAGATGAATGTCTGCAGAGCGGCGTCTGCTCTGGAGGAGACTGTGTGAACTCTCTGGGCTCCTTCACTTGTGTCTGTGCTCCGGGCTTCGTCCTGAACCGAAACAAAACCAGCTGCAGCGGTGAGAACGCTTTAGAATCACCTCCATTTGATCCATCTAAGAGTTAATCACTGACCCTTTCCCCAAATCTCTCCTTCAGACGTAAACGAGTGTGTGAGGCCTGGAGTGTGTGAAGGAGGTCGCTGTGTGAACTCTGAAGGTTCCTACCACTGCATCTGTGAGCCCGGCTTCAGCCCCAGTCCAGAGAGGAACCGCTGTCTGGGTAAGAAACCTGCTCCAGTCCAGAGAGGAACCGCTGTCTGGGTAAGAAACCTGCTCCAGTCCAGAGAGGAACCGCTGTCTGGGTAAGAAACCTGCTCCAGTCCAGAGAGGAACCGCTGTCTGGGTAAGAAACCTGCTCCAGTCCAGAGAGGAACCGCTGTCTGGGTAAGGGCCCAGACACACAGCAAGCGACAAAAATGACGTGCGTGAACAAGCAAAACCACAGCCGTGCGTCCACGCGTGCGTGGCCACACCGCCAATTGCAGCAGAATAGTATGTGTGCGTGCCTCGTGCGCGCCTGTTGATCGTCATCCCGAGCCACTCACCCTGGGTCAAGTTTGTCTGTCTGTGTTTCTGCTCTTGTATCAAGTCTGTAGTGAAAATAATCACATGAACAGGTTTATATTTCCCCTCTGGACAGACTGGCAGGCAAATATGAAAACTCAAGCAGACCGTCTTTCTGAGGCTGGATCCGTCACACAGTCCAGGTCTGTCCCAGGACGTGTGGTGCTGATGCAAGTACACACATACAACAGTAGAAGCCTGGTTTCTCTGTATTCTACGCTTCTACGCACCTACGCCAGCGTGAAGCGACCAAAAAAAAAATTGGATTCTTGTGCTCCCGATTTTCACGCGCACAACGCTCGCACGACGTGTCGCTGTGTGGCCGGTTTCATTGACTTTGCATGTTTTCTAAACGATACGCGTGCATCGCGTGGCTATTTTTTCTTGCGTAGTGCGAAAATTGCTTGCAGTGTGTCCAAAGGGTAAAAAAGTTCTGCAGGTTGTTACGTCTGGCACTTGGTGTAACAAACTAAGGAAAGACGAGGTACGAGCGAGCAGTTTTGCATCAGAGCGTTTATTTTAAAGAAAGACTAGTCTAAGTCTAAGTGTGGCGTGGAGCGTTTGTGCACGCGGCTGAGAGTGAAAGGCAGAAAGATAACTCAGTGTGTGTGCATGTTAAGAGCAGAAAAGAAACAAAAGAGTTGCATAATGTCCTGAAGAACCCTGAAGTCAGACAACCACATTTCCCATCCGCACAAGCACAATAGGCCACTGTTTTGGTGCAAACGTGCGCTTAAACACATGCGCAGACCACGACGCAGCGCTGTGATTGGTCCGGCTTTAACCGTATGACACGATTCTGGAGCTGGGTTTGTGTGTGACCGGCAGATGTTTGATGTTCACATGTATTTTTACAAGACAAAGTTTGGATTGTTTGAGATTACAAACAAGAAATCAGTATGAAAACCTCTAATAATGCCCCTGTTCTCTCTCTTTCCTCTCTCTCTTCTCTCTCTCTCTCTTCCCTCTCTTCCCTCTCTTCTTTTCTCTCAGACATAGACGAGTGCGTGTCGTCTCAGGGTTCAGTCTGTGGAGCTCAGCGATGCCAAAACACCATCGGCTCTTTCCGCTGCCTCACCTCGTGTCAGGCCGGATTTACCTCCTCGCCCGCCGGAGACTGTGTGGGTGAGTGTGGATTTTCTGTGTTCATGTGTTTGTGCAAAACTGGGAGATAAAGCTGCAAACGTCTCCACTGTGACAAAATACATCTCTCTTTTCTCCTCGTGTCTCCTGTGTCTGATCGAGCGTCTGTCACTTCTCAGAATTAGTCTAAACTCTGAACTTTCACGTCCACACGGATCAGGACCAGATCTTGGTTTGTTCCGAGTCCCGCACTATTTTCTGGAGCAAAGAAAGAACCAGCTGTTTAGTCTGGATCATGGTCTGTAGGAACATTTGGACAATACTAAACTTTTGTGAAGTTGCTTGTGCTTCGTTTGTGCTGCTTTAGTTTTTGAGTTATTAAAGTTGGGGTAACTAAGTAAACTTTGTGTTTTCCACCAAAAAAATCTATGATAAATGCAGCACTTTGTGAAACAATGAGCCCACAGAATACTCTCTGAATTGAATAATAAAGAATTTAAGTTCTCATCAGGAGCAGAATGCAGCGTTCTGATTGGCTGAGCTTGGGTGGTCCACTCCAGTTTCAGAGAAAAAAGAAGGTTTTATGTCAAAATTGCAACTTAATACATATTTATATTATTATATGTTGAAGTATTTATAAGAGAAAGTTGTCAGATTTAAAACCTAAATTATGTTTGCAGTGCACCCGACTAATGATATTGTTGTCATATTTTCTGCTGTAAATTACGGCGCTCCATTGTACTCACATAAAAATAATTATTTATCTTGTAATTACAAGATGTTTTTTTTAATTAGGAGATTTATATTTTTTAGTAAAGTGTGTTTTCCGTACTCAAACGCCTCATCGTTTAGCTTGCAACATACAGGCATTTTTGCTGTTGCACAAAGTACCCGCCCACTCTAGGTGATCTGTGCAAGTCTTTGCCAAAAGATACAAATGTGCCATAATAAATATAAAACCAGACGCTGGAGCCATAGAAAAACAGCCGCACGTTTCTAAGGATGTGTGAGAATAACTGTCAACAGTCGAAGAAGATTGTGTTGTCACGTGAACAGCTAGTTTCATACTTTTTGTCGACCATAAATGTCCACGATGCAGTTTTAACATAACGAAATCCACAAGCACAATCTTAGCTACTTAGAGACATCAAGCTAGCACAGAAAAGACAAATCATATTGTGGATTAAGTTGCTGTGTCTCTATGTCTCGTTTCAGACATAGACGAGTGCAGCAGCAGCAGCAGCAGCAGCAGCAGCAGCAGCAGCAGCAGCAGCAGCAGCAGCAGTAACAGTCCTCTGGTCTGTGGAGCTCATGCGTCCTGTGTGAATCTGATCGGAGGATTTCAGTGCGAGTGTCACCGAGGCTTCAGCATCAACCAGGATGGAGTCTGTGAAGGTCAGACTGTGGTTTTTATAATCTCACCTCACTGAGTTCAGTCTGAGCCCAGGACAGACAGAAGATTCTAAGAGATTTGAGAAAAAAATATAAATTCTTTGTTTTGTTTCACAGCTTCATCTGCTTCGGCTCCTTCCTCTGACCACGCCTCTTCTCCAGACTCCTCCCACAAGCTCACAGACTCCTCCCACAAGCCCATAGACTCCTCCCACAAGCCAGTAGACTCCTCCCACAAGCCCATAGACTCCTCCCACAAGCCAGTAGACTCCTCACACAAACCCCCAGACACCTCTTCCTCTCGAGACACTTCCCACTCATCCTCCTCTTCTTCCGTTTCTCGCATCTCTCTCTCTACATCAAGCTCCTCCCCTTCCTCTAAAGACTCCTCCCCTTCATCTGCAGGCTCCTCCCACTCTGCCAAAGACTCCTCCCCTTCTTCCCTCTCCCCAGACAGTTCCATCATCTCCGGCACCGTTTCTCGCACCTCTTCTTCTGCAAGCTCCTCCCAGTCCTCCAGAGGCTCCTCCCCTTCCTCTAAAGACTCCTCCCCTTCGTCTGCAGGCTCCGCCCCTTCCGCTGCAGGCTCCTCCCACTCTGCCAAAGACTCCTCCCCTTCTTCCCTTTCCCCAGACAGTTCCATCATCACCGGCACCGTTTCTCACACTTCTTCTTCTGTAAGCTCCTCCCAGTCCTCCATAGGCTCCTCCCCTTCCTCTGCAGGCTCCTCCCCTTCCTCTACAGGCTCCTCCCAGTCCTCAAGAGGCTCCTCCCCTTCCTCTACAGGCTCCTCCCACTCTGCCACAGACTCCTCCCTCTCTCCAGACACTTCTTCTTCCTCCTCCGGTTCTCACACTTCTTCTTCTGTCTCTCACGCTTCCCCCTCTGTCTCTGGCTCCTCCCCCTCCTCTGCAGGCTCCTCCCCCTCCTCCCTCTCCCCAGACGCCTCCCCTGACTCTGCCCCCTCCCTGTCTCTGTCCACGCTGCCCCCTGCTGACCGTGGAGAGCTGCGGGAGTGTTATTACGACCTGGAAGACGGCGGCTGCAGCGTTCTCTCGTCTAACACCACACTGCAGGAGTGCTGCTGCACCGAGGGGCGGGGCTGGGGGCGGGGCTGCGTCTACCACACCTGCCCCCGCCCACTCACAGGTGAGACCTTCGCTAACACACAGGTCACACCATGCCCACTTTGGCTGCTGATGAATCTGAATGATCTGATCTGGTTTTGTGTTTTTGTGTTTCAGAGGAGTTCCAGAGTCTGTGTCCAAACGGACGAGGTTATGTGACCACAGGACCTGGAGCTTTTGACTACACAGGTCAGTCCTGGTTTAGACCTGTTTTAGTCCTGTTTTAGTCCTGTTTCAGACCTGTTTCTCTCTCAGATGTAGACGAGTGTAAACGCTTTGGTCCTGACGTCTGTAAAAGTGGAGTCTGTGTGAACAACATTCCCGGCTTCAGCTGCTACTGCTCCAGCGGATACGTCTTCAACCACACACTCCTGCAGTGCATAGGTACAACCACAACCACAACCACAACTACAACCACACACTCCTGCAGTGCTCAGGTACGACCGCAACCACACACTACAACCACAACTACAACCACACACTCCTGCAGTGCACAGGTACAAACACAACTACAACCACACACTACAAACACAACCACACACTCCTGCAATGCACAGGTACAAACACAACTACAACCACACACTACAAACACAACCACACACTCCTGCAATGCACAGGTACAAACACAACTACAACCACACACTACAAACACAACCACACACTCCTGCAGTGCACAGGTACAACCACACACTACAAACACAACCACACACTCCTGCAGTGCACAGGTACAAACACAACTACAACCACACACTACAAACACAACCACACACTCCTGCAGTGCACAGGTACAAACACAACTACAACCACACACTACAAACACAACCACACACTCCTGCAGTGCACAGGTACAACCACACACTACAACCACACACTACAAACACAACCACACACTCCTGCAGTGCACAGGTACAAACACAACTACAACCACACACTACAAACACAACCACACACTCCTGCAGTGCACAGGTACAAACACAACTACAACCACACACTACAAACACAACTACAACCACACACTACAACCACACACTCCTGCAGTGCACAGGTACCACCACAACCACCGGGACAGAAGGACAGAAGTCTTAAGTTGTTTGTTCTGTCCAGATCACGATGAGTGTGAGGAGGAGAGCTGCTCTGGAGGACTCTGTATCAACACTCAGGGGTCGTTCTACTGCAGCTGTCCTCATCCTCTGGTCCTGGACGAGACGCAGCGTAACTGTGTCAACGCCACGCAACAGGCTCTGGGTACGTTCCACTGTCACTACGGCAACACATACAGGACAAACTAATGGAGCTTTATTTAACCAGGAAAGTCTCAGTGAGATTCAGAGTCTCTTTTTCAGGGTCTTGGACAAGGGGAGGCATTTTTAGACGTGTTTTAAGTGGCAGGGGAAACCGGAGCAGCCAGAAGAAACTTAGGCAGACGCAGGGAGAACATGCAAACTCCACATAGAAAGACCCTGGTTGTTTTGAATTTGAACCCAGGACCTTCTATTAGTCTATCTACTATACTGCTTAAACAGTATAAACGCCACACAACAGGCTCTGGGGATAAGACGGTTATTTCTACTACAGCACGTGGGATTGTTTTTAATGCTCCGTTAAACTACTTTGTGTTACGTTCTATGTATGATTAACACTTCATGAATAAAGTTTGATTTGATTTTGTGTAATTCTATTTTACACATGATATCGACCTCTCAGTTTTGTGAAAAGTAATGAGAGACTCTCACACGGCGAGTTCGGTGAGCCACGCAGATGCACTCTGGTCGTTCAGATATTTTCTGTTGCAAGAAACTCTTTCTGAACAGCTGGAGTGCTCCGAAGCTTATTTTGGAGAAGTTATGAAAAAAAGACACAATAAAGTGAAGTGAATCTGGTCATTTTCAAAATAAAATAATCTCAGCCACAACTAATTGCACAAATACGTCAGAATTCTTGATATATAGGCTACATGACTATACAACACAGAGGATGTATAAAAAAAACGTCTCGGGTTTATTCGTTGTGTGGAGACAAATCAAACAGAAAATGAGCCTAATAGGGGAAAGTGGGGTGAGTTGTGCCAGTTTTTACTTCACATGACTTTAAAGTGAGACCATGAGAGTCATTCTTCAAACTACAACATGAACACAGATTTCAGGATGAGGTCCATCTTTGGAAACAATCAGTTTTGATCTGAAGTACAGTATTTAAGAATTACAGTTGTCTTGTGGCACAACTTGGCCTGGAGCTTTGGGGGAAGTTGTGCCTTTGGAGAGATTACACTGGGGTCAATTGTGCCATTTATTATGACAGTAAAATAGTATATTTTAATTTCAGAAACAGATATCTTCTGCAGGTTAAACTCATTATGCATTTTCCACTTACATTTTAGATTAAACATGAAGTTATTTAACATTAAAGAGAAAAAAGGCCGAACACAACATGCACATGTCTGATCAGAATTAAACACAAACTTGACTGATTGATAAGTCCAATTTCCATGAGTTTTGGTCTTATTTCCTAATTTTTCTATCTCTGTTTGGTGTAAGATGAAGAATTAGATTGCTTTAGTGATAAAATGACACAATTATCAAAAAATCATATATTTTCAATTATTCATTAAAGTGGTGTCATTGGCACAACTGAACCAGGCTCTTTGGCACAAATCACCCCAGGTCCACCATTTTGGAAGAAATGCATCATCTGTCAGATTTGAGCAAACGTCATGCCAGCTTTATAGATTCAAAATGTAGCTTACCAAAGCACTAACACATGTGTGATGTATTACAAACCTGCCTTTAACTGTTCAGTTACAACAATCAAAAAACCTTGATCATAGAAATTTTATTTAGATGGGAAAAAACTATTTTTTTCGACTTAAATGCTCTTATTTCTCATGCAGTCAGACTCCCATCTTTACAGGAGTGAAATGGCTAAACCTTCAATAATGTGTGGTCACATGACCAATTTCTTCTATGGTTCTGTAGAAACAGGGGGTGGCACAACTTCCCTGCTGGCACAAATCACCCCACTTTCCCCTACTCCTACAAACGTTCTATGTTTGTGGGAGTATTAGGATCAGGATCTGGATCAGGATTAGGATCAAACCCAGATGGATCAGGATCTGGGTCTGGACTGGGCCAGTGAGAGCCCGATGTAATTATTGTAACTCCAACATGGATAGTACTGACTTTCTCCCTCTCTTCCTCTCTCTCTCCTCAGATGAGAACCTGTCCCTGTGTTGGCAGCACGTGAGTCCGGAGCTGTACTGTCAGTCTCTTCTTCTCGGCGCTCACCTGAGTTTCGCCGACTGCTGTTGTCTGTACGGAGCGGGCTGGGGCCTGGAGTGTGCGCTGTGCCCCGGGACAGAAACCGGTGAGAGACCCACAAACGCTTCCACAAACACTTTCACAAACGCTTTCACAAACTATCAAACGCTCCAACATCCCACAAGTGTTTGTCATCATTTAAATCCAGTTTTTGTTGTTATACTAAAGGTTAATGAGTCCAATCACTTGCAGACTTAAATTAAGGAGATATCTGTGTCTAACAGTGTGTAACAGGTGTATATGTTGTTTCCACAGAGGAATACTCCAGTCTGTGCAGCTCCGTTCACTCTCAGCCTTATCCAGACACTTTCCCAGATCCCAGGATCCCGACCGGGTCTAGACCTGGACCTGGACCTGGACCAGGACCTGCCGGAGGAGCAGCAGGTGGTCCGTCTCACTCCAGCTGCATGAAAATATTCAACGGACATGTTTGTTTCACAGTTTGTCTTCTGATAAACGAGTCTCTGAACGTTTTCTTCTCCAGGGCCGTTCTTCCCTCCGTACAGCTCCGAGCTGTTCCCTCCTGCGCTGGACTACGACGACTCCAGGGGGCGCTACGACGACTCTGCTCCTGCGGGCGGCACTAGAGGGCGCTACGACCCGGGCTACAGTCCTCCGTACGGGTCAGTTTCCTCTTTCAGGTTCTCAGAGGAGGTCCTGTGGCATTAGACCAGGGCTGATTATTCCAGTATTTCTGCTTTTTATCCCTTAAATCTCATTGTATCGAAATAGAACAAAACTAAATCAGATATAACATTTGTCTTTTAAGAACAAAAAACCCTCCCCTTTAATGCTCAGTGTCACTGTCTTCATGCTCTTCTTCTCTGCGTCAATAATCCACACAAACTATTACGAGTTTTAGACGATTTGTTTAGTTTTTACAAGAGAATTATGAGTTGTTTGATGTTTTCTTCTCGTCTTGTTCCAGTGGAGGATACTTCTCTGAACCAGACTACGACCCCGGCAGTCCCTACAGCCCAGACCAGACCCCGTTTAGTCCAGACCAGACCCCCTTCAGTCCAGCCCAGACCCCCTTCAGTCCAGACCAGACCCCCTACAGTCCAGACGGTTCCAGATTCAGTCCAGACGGGTCGAGTTTTAGTCCAGACGGTTCTCGATTCACTCCTGATGGTTCCCGGTTCAGTCCTGATGGTTCCCGGTTCAGTCCTGATGGGTCCAGGTTCAGTCCAGACGGTTCCAGTTTCAGTCCGGACAGTTCCAGGTTCAGTCCAGACGGTTCCAGGTTCAGTCCAGACGGTTCTCGATTCACTCCTGATGGTTCCCGGTTCAGTCCTGATGGTTCTAGGTTCAGTCCTGATGGTTCTCAGTTTACTCCTGATGGGTCCAGGTTCACTCCAGACAGTTCCAGGTTCAGTCCAGACAGTTCCAGGTTCAGTCCAGACTCCGGGCCCTTCCTGGTCCCTCCTGACCCCAGATCCGAGGAGGCCTTCGAGGTCCAGCCGCCCTCCTCAGACACAGGGTTCTACACTGGGACTGGAGAAGAAGACTGGAGAGGTTTTCCCCCGTTCACCAGACCTGCTCCCAGACCTGCCCCCAGACCCGGGCCCAGGAGGGTCTACGACAGTGAGTCCTGCCGCAGACCTGATCAGACAAAACAGAGAAATGACGGGAAGATGATCCGTAAATGTCCAAATGAATGAATAACTTTTCATTTCTCTTTCTTCTCTCAGGACGTTTCGAGGCTCTGGCCGCCCAGGAGGATTGTGGGATTGTGGACGGTTGTGTGAACGGTCGCTGCATTCGCGTCGCCGAGGGTTACACCTGTGACTGTTACCATGGATACGAGCTGGACCTGACCGCCATGACCTGCATAGGTGAGACATTCTGACTTTATCAAGCATCAGAAAAGAGCCTCCAAACCGCTCAGTCTGGAGGATGTTGCAGCAGCAGATTGTCCATTCAAATTTGTTTTTTTACCCCAAGGTCCCCGAACTCTGGGTTTAGGGGAAAAAAAAGGGTTGCCTTGTAATATCTAGGGCCCGAACAAGCCGCGGGCCAGTTAACTTTTCACTGCAGACTTGTGGTGCTTTCAGGCCAGACAACGTTGGAGCGTCCAATTTTACGTTATGAAGTGAATTGTGACGCAGAATATTTTCGGAGCTAACCCTAACTGCCCCAAAGCGTTTAGGGGAGGGGTTCTCAAACTTTGTGAGGCCACGGACCCCTTCTCGGTTTGAAAATATTTCAAGGACTCTCTATTGTTTGACATAGTGACATCATAGTAAAGCATGCTTTTTTATCAAACTATACATTAAATAATAATTTCCCCTAATTCCTTAATTTACTGGTAACGTTTCTATCAAAGAAAGGAGGACAAGCCCGCACACTATCTCCAACTGCAAATTTAATGTCCTCCTTTCTTATATTTACTGCAACAGCCGAGCACCTTTAAGTGATGTGCGTGTATTTACGCTTTCTGCAACGTTTCTATCAAATACATGTGTCTGGGATTGCCTGTTATTTAAAAAATTTAGAATTCAATGACGTCAGAGATTTTTGGGGGACCCCCAACATATGGCCCAGGGACACCTAGGGGTCCCCAGCCCAGACCCCACTTTGAGAACCACTGGTTTAGGGAGTTCCCGCATTTTGCAAAAGGCTTTGCTTTGCACTTAGGCAGATTTTTTTGGGCATTTTTAGTGCCAACTGAGCAAAATAGCAAGTTTCAGGTCAAAATAGCCTAAACTGGCCGTGTCTCACTGCATAGACTCATGTCATTTCTAGACTCTATGTTACTTTAGTGTGTATCGTCCACTCAAAACTGGGCACTAATTGCAAACTACTGCTGTCAAACTAATCACACTGCTGCTCTCCTCTCTGAGACCTGCCTTTGTCCTTCTCCTAATGTTTTTCAATGAGTTTGTTGTGTTTGAAAGGTATTTGTGGTGGGTGGAGTTTAGGGGCTGAGCTTCACTTTAACCTAGAAACTGGACACAACAGCATTATATTCAGCTGTTTGTCCAACAGAGCGCCGTCATGAACCCTCAGATCAGAGTCAGAGCTACTCACATCTCCTCTGCTGAGCTTGTTTGGTCGCTGTACAAACAGTTATTCGAGCGGGATAATATTTACTTCAGGACGTCTATAAGCTCTAAATAAACTCGCCTACGTCTGAGTCTTCACAGGTCTTCGCAGATTGTCAGAGATTCATGTAAATGTGATTGTTTTACAGACCTTACCAACAGAAATAGTGGCAGATACTCGTTGATTTATGATTATAACTTCTACCAAAATCCTCAAAAATAATGTAAAATCAACCACAAATAACATGTTTGAATCTTGAAAAGTTTGAAGTCGTTCCAAGCAGCAGAATGTTCTCCGTACACAGCAAATTCAGCATAGTCAAATCAACTCTCCGAGATTTATTTTCAACACTTTTTTGGTGTCTATATGAGTCCAGTCTGAAAAGTGTTAAAGTTACCCTTTTTGGGGGGTTACTTAATAACTCTCAAAAAGGTGTTACAATTTACTATTTACTGGAGTCAATTTTTAACTTTTTTAGGGTGTCATTTTAACTATTATAAAGGGTTAAGATAAAAAAAACAACTATTATTGGAGTCATTTTTTAAACTTTTTTCAGAGTTACATTCCAACCTTTATAAAGGGTTGTTGTTTTTTTTTTACTCTTTTCTGAGTTACATTTTTTTTTTTAAACCATAAAAAAAGGACAACTAATCATTAAATACACACTTACTTTTTATTAAACATGGTTTAGCATGCTTTACATACTGAAAGTGACATCATACATTAAATGTACACTTAAAAAAAGTATGCAAGACTAACATCATGGCAAACTTCTTACTTTGGACATCTGCGCAAGCCTGAAAAGTGCATTTGAACAGTACAACAAAACTAAAACCTGACAAGTCAAGCTAGACTACAGTGAATAAATTAAGTTTAGTATTGTAGGGTAAGTTTATAATCCCCTTTTTACAGAAACATTCAAGGTACTTTCCCAATTAACACCTAATCATTTACAGCTAATTTGTTTTATTTTTTTTGTCAAAAAGCCCAATTAAAAAAAGAAATGCAGCTTAGACGTTCCAAGTACTCTACAGCTATCTTTAGAAATTACACTGGATTCAGTTGTGTACCTTATAAAAGCCACTCAAGAAGATATGCAACATGTTACCAACACTAGTGATCGCTCTAAAGCATACTCAGTTTCCATGCAAAATGTCTCGGAAAAACAATCACATCTCCTAATAATCTCTTTAAATGCAAAGTTGTATGAATGTAGAAAGCAAAATAACTTGAGGTCTCAATTGAGTCTAATAAATATTAAACAAATTATATGCAAAATTATTTTTGGATGGTGTTGATTTGGAAATGTTTCAGTAACATTAAGGAAATCAAACTTGTTACAATTAAAGTTGGAAAATGAACACAACTATTGATGTTTCACTCCTAATACAAATATCAGTTGCTTCATCTGTACATGTATTATTCTTGTAACAGTCTTCGTAATTCTTTCACCCGTGGGGTTTCTTTGTTTGTCCAACATCTATGTTATAAACAGTGGTTTGAATAAATGTGTTAAAACTTTCCAGCGCTTCATCATAGGAAACGCTGAAGACGTAGTGGGCTTTGAAAAGGGTGTCAAAGGCAGCCAAACCTGTTTGCGCTGCACATGGTAGAACAACTTTGTCCATAACAATGAAGAATTTTTCAATCTTCTTCTTATGCTCTCCAATGCAAAGCAGAAAGGGCTGTCGTACGTTCACCTGTTCCAGTAATGTGGAAAGGCTTCTCCCTTCCTACATTTGGAACAAAACAACTATTAGCATTCAAGAATATTATGATGCCATACAGTAGGCCTCCTTCATGTTCTAGAATGTGATATTGTAAGACAAGATGGAGGGTAAGAGGCAGTTTATTGCAATAATAATAATATTGTACTTTAACATGAAATATATGCATAAATAAAACATTTACTTTATTTATTTAACCTGTAAAAGGGGCTTCTGTGCATTTACAAATGCAACAGGAGTGGTGAATTATTACTAATAGGTTCAAATTATATTTGGCATACAAAAGTAGCTAAATTAAACCACATCAAAATGACTTACTTTCAAAAATTTGAAAAGACGATCTGTTGCCTGAGCAGAACTAATCTTGGCCATCTTTTTTGGTCCTCTGGAAGTTGGTGGAAGAAGGTGAAGAAGTAGAAGTAAAGAGGTGACATCACTGTCCCAGCCTAAAATAAATAAATAAATAAAGTAAAAAAAGATTAAAATATTAAAAAGCAGAATAGAACATTATATCCCACAGCATACCATGCTCATTTTCCGTCCCAGAATCCAGGGAAGACAACAGCTCACTGACATTCGGATTCTTCTTGCATTCGTCAATCACTTTAGGCTTAAAGTATGTAGGCCACTTGGAAATAAACTTTCCAGAAACACTCTCACCGAACATCAGGGAGAAATCTTGCTCGATCTTTAGAATGAACAAAAATAGTGATTAATAAAAAATATTTGTATTTATACCCAACATCATGTTTAAGATGCTTAAGGACTTACTAATCCAGGTGTATCGAGGAAGCGAGGAAATATCTCAAAAATGGATGAAGATTCATTTTGGTCATGAACCAGTTTCTGACGATATTCAAAGGTCTCCTTCATTTTTGCTTTTATTAGAGAGTCGTCAGTTGAATGAGTGATCATTGAAATCGCTTCCTGACACTCTTCACCATCAAGCTGCTCTACAGACAGCAATGACTGCCGCTGTGCGGTTGGGCTACTCAGGAGCTGGGTTGTAGGAGATTTTTGTCTCGTCTCTGAAGAATTACGTTGAACAGTCTTAAGTCTCCATGCCAAATAGCCAGTATTTCCAGCAGGATCATAAAAGTGCTCCTGTTGACACAACAAAAATAAAGTGTAATTGACAAATTATGCTTTACCCATCACTAAACAAAAAGGAGAAAAGCATACAAATCCATTTTTGGAGAATGGATCTTCAAGATACGGGAACAAAGCCACAATACCCCGAGCATATGATGTTCGCACACACCTTGGTGGGAGCCGTCTAATAAAACAAAACAATGTTAAAACAAAAGAATGTAGCTTACAATACATCAGTTTTTACTTTTACTATCTCATTAAAATAAACATACCCATAGGATTCTGTCATTTCTGCAACTAGGATGTTCACCATCAAACGACGTGTTCCATCAGACAGTTTTTTTGTTTTCTCATACTCAGTAAATATGTCTTTTCCTTTTGAGTGGGATTTGAGAACACTTTCAACTTTCTAAAAAAACCAAACAAACAAACTTTTGACTTACTGGTTATGATGGTGACACATTTTAATGTTCATCACAAACCGCTTCAAGTGAGTGAGTGTAAACCTTTTGTGTTTACCTGTAGAGCATCGACGCGGTCCATCTCTGCATGAGCAGCCTTCTTCTTCTTTGTGGTTGACACCATGATCACAGAATCTGACCCATTAGATGAGGGCGATGACAGACTTTCTAGCAGTGAAGGGGCCGGAGATGTCGGAGAATGCTGTGATGATGATGGTGTTGCAGGTTGTGATAGTTGCACAACAGAGGAATCACAGGAGTCATTTACAATATCAATGTGAAGGTCTAAAAAACAGGAATTGAATATTATAGATATTATTTGGGTTTGTTTTAGCAACAAATGAGCCATTAGTAACACATGCACTTACCAATCACAGGATACTGGCAGTTAACCCTAAATTCTTTAACTCCAGACTTCAAAAGCTCATCAAAGATGTCTGCATCCACCTCTGTGCCAGTTTCGTCAGTCAGACAGAGTTCACCTCTTCTTTCAAGCTGGAATGCAAACTAAATTTATCTGTTACTGTGAAGAAAAAAAAAATACTGTTAATATTTTCTGAATTGTGTGTCATGTTACACTGCATAAAACGAAATGCACATAATCAGCAGATGAATTATACAAACCTTCTTGAAAAAAGGCAGGTAGATCAAAAGTTCCTTCGATGTCTGGAACTTTGATGAACTTTTTAACCCCTCCATATTCCACTTTAACCAACATTTCCTGTAGGAATAAATTTGTTAACACAATAGTTTAATATTCAGAGTCCCATTTTTCCACTCCAAACCAAAATTCCCACACACAATCAAAAACATTAATTAGTGTATTGAGACATATAACTTTAAACATTTGGTAATATATTAAACTGCAAATTTTCTAAAAGACATAATAGCTATCAAAATATTTAAAAACACATTTCTTTTTTTGAAAAACTAAACAGAATGCAAATAATCTTCTAGTGACTAGCGAGACAAGACTATTAAGAGAGCAGGTTAATTCTTTTTTAGCCATTTGAGTTACTTTTTCTGCTAAACAACTGTATCAAGGCTTCTTTAAATCTGCGTTTTGTGATGGTTTACTAAATCTTAAATTTCCGTCTGTGCGCGCCTTGCTAAACTGTAGCACCATGTTTAGCATTGCGGGTTTTTTTTTACTTAAAACTACCACCAAACTTCATCCTTTAGGGACATGCTATACCTCTTTTTAAAGCTCTGAATCTGCACTATTAAATCGCTGAATTAATTTTTCAATTTGACAAAGTCACCAAGTATGAACAAGCACAGAAGCGCCAGCTACTATTAGCAATGCTAGCGGCTGTTGTTAGCATAAGGCCTGCACAGACTGCACAAAAGGCATGACAACATTACAGGGTTTTTATTTCTAAAAATACAACAAGCTCGATTTTTGCCCAGCCCTAAATCCAAGTAATAATCAACTTGAGCTAATAAAAGTTGTCAGGTAGTTAACTTGTAGCTAACGTTAGCTTAGTGTCGCGATTGTAAAACATCAGGAGAGGAGAGCCATTCTCTTGTGTTTTGTTGTATATGTCTCACAAACACTATAAGAAACAAATTGATATGTAGTTTTTCAAAATCTTACCAATATAGGAGACCAAAGACCACTTCCACAGTCCAGACCCCACCGCAGTTACCAACAGGTCCACGTTCAGGTGCGCTGTGCTCTCTCTTTAAAGGGGAGTGGCAACTGAAATAACCCTGTGAGTGTCACCAGGGCCCAGTTTTTCAAAAGGTTTAATCTGGATCAATTTGATCCAGATTTAGTAATCCATTTTTCTTCTATCCCTGATCTCTTATCTTTGAGCCAGTTTTTCAAAGCAACATAGGATTGGACCACTTTGATCCGGATTGAAACTTTTTTGGATCACTAAATCTGGTTCACCATGCTGGATAGGCTGTCACGTGTCATGAAGAACACAGAGGACTAAGCACACCTGCCACCTGCATTCTGCTAAAATGAGCAAATATTTGAAAGATTTTGAAAACCAGTGATGCCTTTGCTTTTCTATTGTTTTATGTTGATTTGAACTCTGTTTATCAAATGTGATCATTTCATTTCAAACCTTTATTTTAAAAAAAATCTAAAAAACAAACTCAAATGGGATTAGTTGTGATAATGGTGTCAGTTTTATGAATATACAGGAGCCTAATTAAATAGATTCATTTGGTGAATATATTGATAGTTATTTGGGGGATTATTTTCGGAGGCCAAAGTCTACTTTGCTGTAGGTGACTAAATGGCTGAATATGTTCTAGTCTATTTAATCATTGCAGCCTGATGGATGAACAAATCAAGTGAAAATATTTTAAATAAATAGGGCATCTCATAGGCTATACTGATTGTTTTATTTGATACATTTTCATTAGAAAAAATTACATTTTGGGCCTTAAATCCACCCTTCCACTGGGATCAGTTTCATCCTGATTTTTTGGATCAAAGTGATCCTAATCCACCGAAAAAGTTTTGAAAAACCCAAACTGGAAGTTTGATCTGGATCAAAGCCAAGATTAGATTACCTGATCTGATCCGATCATGTAATCCTTTTTTTCCTTTTGAAAAACCCATTTTCAAGATTTGATCTGATCCCCTATCCAAAATCCGAGTGGATTAGTTTTGAAAAACTGGGCCCAGGTTGCTCAGAGTCAAGGGTTAGACTTTTCAGGGTTATATTTGCATAAAACAACTCATTCAGAGTTAGATGAATAAAATCCTTCTTGACTCTCAATTTTAACCCCTACTAAATGACATCTGGGAGTGAAACAAAAAGAAGATAACTCACCAGGGGTAAAATCAACTCTACACTTGCTGAAAAAGGCTCAACCCCCAAATTTTAACACTTTCAAATTTGCTGTGTAGTTTCTCCAGACTCTGATGACCTGAGGCGCGCTGTCACATGACCTGAGGCGCGCTGTCACATGACCACACGACGACCCGACGACCTGACGACCCTCGTGTGTGTGTGTTTGTGTTCCAGACGTGAACGAGTGCGACGGCGGCGTGCGTCTGGAGTTCCCCTGCATAAACTCTCGCTGCGTCAACACCGAGGGCTCCTTCCGCTGCGTGTGTCGCCGTGGTTACGTCATGTCCAACCGACCCAACTACTGCGTGTCCGCCTGACCGCCTGACCCCGCCCACAGCCCGGCCGTGGTCCCGCCCACAACTGCCCCAAGTACTGTGTGTTTGCTTGACTCCTCGAAACCACACAACTCTGCCTATGCCCTCTCCTCTCCTCGACTCCTATGTCCTTGTTGTGTCTCCTCAGGTCCTCTCTCCTTGTCTCCTCTCTGTATCCTCTATCCTCATCTCCTCTGTCTTTGTGACTTCTCTCTTTCTTTCCTTTTCATCCTCATTTTGTCTCCTTGTCCCCTTTTTTCTCCTGTGTTTCTTCTCTATGTGTAGTCTCTCCTCCTTGAATCCTCTCTCCTTGCTGTGTCTCCTCTCTCCTTTTTGTGTATCCTCAGGTTCTCTCTCTTGTCTTTCTCTTTGTTTCCTCTCTTCTCGTCTCTTCTCTTCTCACTGTGTCTCCCTTTCCTCATCTCCTTTGTCTTTGTCTCCTCTCTTTCTTTCATTTCCTTCTTTATTTTGTGTCCTTGTCCCCTTTCTCCTCCTGCCTGTGTCCCCTCTCTCCTTGCTCTGTCTTCTTGCTGTCTCCCCTCTCCTCTCTCTCTCGTTCTTTCTTTCCTTTCCCTCCTTGTCTTGTCTCCTTGTCCACTTTCTTCCTCACTGTGTCTCCTCTCTCCTTGCTGTGTCTCCTTGTCTCCTTCCCTCACCTAATCATGAACATCTGATGCAGCTGTATCTAGTCTCTCCCCTCTCCTCATCTTCTTTGTCTCTCTCCTTCTTTCCTTTCCCTCTTCATTTTGTCTCCTTGTCCACTTTCTTCCTCACTGGGTTTCCTCTCTCCTCACCGTGTCTCTTCTTTCCTTGCTAGGTCTCCTCTCTCTGTCTTCTCTCTGTGTCTTCTCATCTCCTTTGTCTTTGTCTCTTCTCTCTTTCTTTCCTTTCCCTCCTCACTTGTCTCCTTTCCTCTGTATCTCTTTCCTCTGGTTTAAAACATTTCACATTCACAGAGTATTTTTTATTAAACAAACCCCTGGACAGTTCATTCAGGTGGAAAGTCTGGGCTTTAAATCAAAGACTTTGTGCCTTTAACGTTTTGTACAAATGTAATTTCTGTTGTTGTTTTTTTGATGATAATGACTGAACTAAATGAACTTTATACTGTTTCTGTGTAACATGCACTGTGGAGTTTATCACTGTTTGTTTCAATCTAATTAATAATTATATTTGCACAGTTTTAACGTGGAAAACCTGCTCCGGTCTGTTTCTTTTAAGAACAAAGACAACACGATCACAGTCTGGTCCAAATCCGTTTATTCTGCGATACAAACACTGGTAGAAAAGTTTTTTTACAAACTCAGACTTTAGATAAATACAAATCATTATCAAAAGCATCGGAAACACGTTTAAACTCAGATCCTGACGTAAAAACAGCAGATTCTTCCCACACTGGTCACGTTCACCTTTGTGCTTTGGATGTTTGGCCCTGATGCAGAGAAAAACACAGACTTACAGCAGACTTTCAGAGGCTTTTAAGGTTTATGACGTCGTGTTTGTGGAATGTGATGATGTCATGAGTCCAGACGGTGGGCGGAGCCAGTTTGTTCCTGTTAATGACGTCGTACTTTAGCGTGAAATCTCTAAAAGTTAATGTTTGTAATTTACGCATCACTTTGACTCAGACAAAAGACACAGCTCATTCAGACTCAGGTCGATCTGTTAAATGTTTGGTGACGTCTTTAGTCTGTTGTGTCCATGCAGGACATTTAAATAAACTGTGTAGTGCAGGGGTCTCCAACCTTTTTCTCCAGGAGAGCTACCGTTAGCGATGACCAAAAATTGAAGTTAACTGTGGCAGTTCAGAGGTCTATATAAAAATTTAGCCAGTATTTATTTAGAAGTGGACAGAATTGGACATTCAAAGATACATTTACAGTAGAATTAGGCATGTAGTAAACAACAATTGAGTAATAAGGCATAATTTGTATAATTCTAAAATCCTTTAGCGAGCTACAGGTTGGAGACACCAGAGCCCTGTACTACCAACGTCGCTGATCTGATCCTGGATAAGTCTCTCTTCCCCGGGTTGTCAAACCCAGACATGAGTCTCTCTGGATAAACTGTCCTACAAAACCAGTTCACAACTGGATTTGTTAACCCTGGATTTTCTTAATGAAGTCGTGTCACAGAGCAAAGGCGGGGTTAACGCAAACTGACCAATCAGAACAACCGAGCTGCGGTCTTCAAACGTGAGGAAACGTCAAACATGAAGCGAAATACAAGTATTAAAATCTAAGCGAAGTGGAGTCTGAGCTTACGAGGCCAATCACAGACACAGAAGTTACGCTACACAGTTCATTTAAATGTCATGTGTGGATATAACAGACTAAAACACAAATGTACAGACATCACCAAACATTTAATAGATCGCTCTTAGTCTGAATGAGTTGTGTCTTTAGACAAGTGTATTTTGTCTGAGTCAAAGTGATGGGTAAAGATTCAATCATTCAATCATTATTTCTTGACAATAAAGTGTTTATTAATCATCACAGATTAAACAAGATTCTTCAGTGTTAGGCTACATAGGAGATCTCATGGCTCCTCTTTATAAATACGCTACGTGCGCATCCCATTGATATAAAAGAAAACGCAGTGACTTTCACATTTCCTCATTTCTCCGCTGCCCTCTCTCATCTCTCTCTCTCTTCACAAACGCCCAAATTCTCGTCTCTGATTGGCCAGCGCCTCGTCTTTTTAACTTATTCAGAACTTATCCTGGTCCGGAGCAGGTAATGAGTTTGTCTCATGTTGCCATAGAGATCTGCCTCAACAGGAAGTGATCCAGTTTCGTAGGACCAGACCAGGTTTAACCCAGAACTTACCTCGCTAAACCCCAAATCTAGCTTCGTAGTGCAGGGCTCAGGTGTAGTGCAACTTCTGTGTCTGTGATTGGTCGCTTAAGCTCAGACTTCACTTGAATCTGCAGCATTTCCTTCACTTAGATTGGTCAATTTGCGTTGACCCCGCCCCCTGTTCTGTGACTCGGCTTCATTGAGAAAATCTAGGTTAACAGATCCAGTTGTGAACTCGTTTCGTGGGACAGTTTATCCAGAGGCTCATGTCTGGGTTAGTCGACCCAGGTAAGAGAAACTTATCGAGTTCAGCGACGTTCATAGTACAGGCCAGCTCCGCCCACTCTCTAAACCCATGACATCATCACATTCTACGACAGCAACACATTTAGTTCAGATTATGAGTTTGGAAAATGGAATGTTAGAATTCTCTCATATTTTAGACGACGTTTTCTGTCACAATCCTGGTAAATGTTGAGTTAGAAGCCGTTCTTAAAGTCTTGAAACGTGGAGTGCCGATGCGGATCCAGGATTAAATTAATGTTCTGATAAATAAGACAGACAGAATGATCTTGGAGTGTTACGAGAAGCAAACAGATATAAATGTCGGTGATCTTGTGAAGAAGAGTTAATGCTCCGTATGTGGCGACAGCAGCCGTGCAAACTCAGTTATCCAGAAGAAAGTTCTAGATCTGTGGCCCTAAAAGTACAGAGAATAATGACTGTCAATGGTCCGCTTTAGTCCCAGTTTAGTCCCAGTTTAGTCCTGTTTTAGTCCTGCTCTAGTCCTGCTTTAGTCCCAGTTTAGTCCGGTTTTAGACCTGGTTTAGACCTGGTTTAGTCCTGTTTTAGTCTTGGTTTAGTCCTGGTTTAGTCCTGGTTTAGTCTTGTTTAATAATCCTGGTTCAGTCCTGGTTCAGAAGCTGGTCTCGTTGAGGGGGGCTTGGGGCTGTTGGGGGCGGGGTTTTCGGGGCTCTGTGGCGTTGCCGTGGCAGCAGCAGCAGCAGCGGGCGAGGGGGCGTGTCCTGTGGGTGAAGTGGGCGTGGCTCTGCGGTGAGTGGGCGACGTCACCGATGAAGACGACGATGACGACGACGGCGGCGTTGCCATGGCGAGGCGGTTACCGGGCGACGGCGTCCTCAGACCGAACCTGGCGTCTGATTCGGCGCCGCAGAGGGCCAAGCTCCGCCTCCCCAGCTCTGGCCCCGCCCCCTCTTTAGCCAGCTCCTGACAGCGCTCCACAAACCTCAGAGGATTGGGTCTGGGACTGGGTCTAGGACTAGGTCTGGGACTGGGTCTGGGGCTGGGTCTGGACTGAGGTACAGGGGGAGGGGCGTGGCGAGGGAGGGAGCCAATCAGAGAGCAGGAGGAGCCAACGTAGGACCCGCCCCCGCTGCTGGCTCCTCCCCCTCTGGAGTGAGGCCGCTCAGGTCTGAAGTCACACAGCTGCGACTGGAGACTGAAGAGACAAGACAAGAGTGATTAGAAAAGAAATACAAGACTCAAAACAGGCTCACAAGAATACAAGACAGGACTGTTCAACTCAAGGCCCAGGGGCCAAATCAGGCCTGTAACCTATTATATAATCTAACCTAAATATCTGAAAATATCAGCTGTTTTTTTGTTAAAGCCTGGGTCAGTCTTAGTATCTTCTCTTGTAGTTTTATCTTCATCCAGATGTATTTTTTATTTCATTTTTGTGATGAAATAAAATACAAAGGGAGGTGTTTTACAATGTTGAAGCAGATCTAATGCTGAAAACTGAATATTTCATGTTATCCCAAATAAAACATCTATTTTGTATTAAGACTCTTATAGTCAAATGAAAGATGACACAAGCCCAGTATTTACAATATTTATTACTAAGCTTTTTAGACTTTTTGATGTTTTGTTTTAGTAAGTCAGTGGCTTCGCTTTAAAAATGTATTTTTATGAGACGTTTAAAGTCTGTATTCTGCCCTACAAAGGAAGTAACTGTATTTTATCAAAATTGAGTTAAGACCACCTGTTTTAGTTACTGTCAAAGTTTTATGGCTCGACATTGCACCGTTTTTGAGAAATATTTAAATCTTTAAATTCCTCATTAAAACAGAGGAAAAGTGCAGAATGTGTTTGAAATAGTCAGAACATTCAGAGCTGCGGTTACCTTTGTTTTACTGCAGAAATGGACTCAACTCAGACTGCAAAATGTTTTTACGTCTCATTTAAAAATGAAAAATAATACAGACTTGAATCTTTCACATAAAATACGTTCTCTTTTTGTTTGGTAAAAAATCTTTCCAAAAGTGTTTTCTCAGAGGACCTCATTTACTGATTTTTAAGTACGTTGCAGCTCTAATGTGAACACTCGAACCCTTTGGAGGAGTTTTGTTTAAGTCTGCACAGAGCAGAGTTGTACCTGCAGGTGGAGGCTCTGGGCGTGCTGTCCGGAGTCCGAGTCAGAGCCAAGTCACACTGGTCCAAGAGCTCCAGCAGCTCCTCCTCCGTGGGACCTCCGAGGGCTGGGACAGAGAAGAGAAAAGGTTAGTCCTGGTTTAGACCAAGAGCTGGGACAGAGAAGAGAAAAGGTTAGTCCTGTTACAGTCCTGGTTTAGTTCTGTTACAGTCCGAGAGCTGGACAGAGAGCAGGTTAGTCCAGGTTTTGTCCTTGTTTCAGACCTGCTTTAGTCCTTGTTTCAGACCTGGTTTAGATCTGCTTTAGTCCTTGTCTCAGACCTGTTTTAGACCTGGTTTAGACCTGGTTTAGTCTTGCTTTAGTCCTTGTTTCAGGCCTGTTTTAGACCTGGCTTAGTCTTGCTTTAGTCCTTGTTTCAGACCTGTTTTAGACCTGGCTTAGTCTTGCTTTAGTCCTTGTTTCAGACCTGTTTTAGACCTGGTTTAGTCTTGCTTTAGTCCTCGTTTCAGACCTGTTTTAGACCTGGCTTAGTCTTGCTTTAGTCCTCGTTTCAGACCTGTTTTAGACCTAGTTTTAGTCCTGCTTTAGTCCTTGTTTCAGACCTGTCCTGGTTCCGTCTCGGTCTTTGTCTCACCTCGGATGTCCACCTTCCCGGCGATCTCCATGGCCGTGGTCAGGTCCCACATTTGGATGCTCCCGTTGCTGTGTCCGGAGAAAAGGTATCGTCTGGGTCTGGATCCGATTCTGCTGGAGCCCTCGCACTCGTGAACCGTGAACGAGGTGATGGACGTGCCGTCTACGGAGCGGACCTCGCACACTCTGCAGAGAAACAGAGAGGGAAAGGGTTTAGAGCAGACCTCGCACACTGGAGAGAAACGGAGAAGGAAAGGGTTTAGAGCAGACCTCGCACACTCTGGAGAGAAACGGAGAAGGAAAGGGTTTAGAGCAGACCTCGCACACTGGAGAAACAGAGAGGGAAAGGGTTTAGAGCAGACCTCGCACACTGGAGAGAAACGGAGAAGGAAAGGGTTTAGAGCAGACCTCGCACACTCTGGAGAGAAACGGAGAAGGAAAGGGTTTAGAGCAGACCTCGCACACTGGAGAAACAGAGAGGGAAAGGGTTTAGAGCAGACCTCGCACACTGGAGAGAAACGGAGAAGGAAAGGGTTTAGAGCGGACCTCGCACACTCTGGAGAGAAACAGAGAGAGAGACTGGGTTTAGAGTCGACCTCACAGACTCTAAAGGGTCCTCACTCTGGAGAAAGACAGAGAGACAGACAGAGAGAGAGATGAGAGAGACATTACTCTCACTGCGTCATCAGAAAGTTTAGTCCTGCTCAAACCTGTTTATTCTAAGTTCAGTCGTGCCTCAGACTCACCTCTTCCCGTTGGAGGACAGTCGGACGTAGAGTTTCTCTGTGTCTGGAACGACTCTCTGGATGAAAACCTGCTGGTCGTCTCTCTCTCCGTACGGACCTGAGGAAACACGAGGAATAGTCCTGTAATCAAACCCAAAACGTCCAGCCCAAGTCGACCCAGACCCAGAGTCATTTTCTGTAAATCGCACTTAGCTCACTGTGCTAGAATGTGTGCGTGTGTGCTCAAGCTAGGCATTTGTGTGCAGCAATGGTTCTCTGGATAAACACAGACCGTCAAGTCTTAGTGCAGCTTTTACGTTGAAAAACACACCTGGTCTTTGAGCACTCACTCACACACGTCCACAGCTGATGGTGTGGCCGTCCTCATGCGGGTTTATGACCGTGTTAACAAACTAATGTAATGAAATAATAAACACTAAGCATGAACCAGTTCAAACCCATGGAGTACAGGCATAGATCTTCAGCTCTCGTCCTGGTTTAGGCGTGATACTTGACAGATAGCAGACATAACTTCAGCAGGGATCTTGTGTCATTATGACTAGATGATTTAGTGCTAGAGACAAAAGTCAAACAACAAATTTTGCAAAAATTTTAACAATTGCACACAACAACTGCCTTTTTCTCCATCCCTTGTGAGGATTTAAGCCTTCTGCACACTACAAGACTGTGTCGTCTCTGTTCTTCTGCCACAGGATGCCACTGCCACACTAAATATCCTGTAAATGTCCTTATGTCTTCTTCTGTTTTCGACACAAAAGACCTTAAACTCCTCTTTATCGATTTCCTTCTGTTGTGTTGGACTTACCGATGTCTGTGCCGGCGCTGCAGCCTCCCTGACCCTCGCCTCAGACTTACCGATGTCTGTGCCGGCGCTGCAGCCTCCCTGACCCTCGCCTCAGACTTACCGATGTCTGTGCCGGCGCTGCAGCCTCCCTGACCCTCGCCTCAGACTTACCGATGTCTGTGCCGGCGCTGCAGCCTCCCTGACCCTCGCCTCAGACTTACCGATGTCTGTGCCGGCGCTGCAGCCTCCCTGACCCTCGCCTCAGACTTACCGATGTCTGTCCCGGCGCTGCAGCCTCCTTGACCCTCGCCTTACGGGCTTATCCCACTACATGCATCTCCGCTCCGCTCCGCTCCGTTCCGACTGACGGATCAATTGCGCAGCTGTTTTAATGAATGAAGACCGTTCCACATCCTCCGTGTGCGCTGCGCAGGGCTCCGCCTCAGCTCCGTCGCTCCGTCGCCGTACGACCAAAATACGCATCAAGGCTATTTTCTTCTCCGCTCGAGTCCGGCCAGGTCCGGCCAAGTCAATCTCCGCCAATCAAAACGCACCAAACAGGAAAAAGAAAGTGAACTATGTCCGGATTTACAAAGTAAAATCACTCCGCACGTACTTTGATTTAATCAGATAACGAAAAGTTCGTAGTTTTACATAAAGTTTCTTTGATATTTGGACACAGCAGGCTGTTAACTACAGCCTATGTCACTGACACATGAACAGGACAACGTTATTGAGTTCGTGCTCGTAACAGCCTCTTTACCCTCCGCGGAGGAGGAAAGCAGGTCCTACTGTTGTGATCACGTGAAACACATGAGTCGTCTGTGCTCCTGATATAGTTATTTGATCTTCAAGGAGGACTTTTATTTCACAAACCTGTGTTTTTGGCGCATGCTCTTCTTGAGCTCCTCGGGGCAACGCAGCCCTGCGGAGCGGACTGGAGCGGAGACAGTGGGCGAGGGGTCTGCGGCAACTTTCGGAGGCGGAGCGGAGCGGAGCGCAGATGCATGTAGTGGGATCCCCGCGTTAGACTTATCGATGTCTGTGCCGGCGCTGCAGCCTCCCTGACCCTCGCCTCAGACTTATCGATGTCTGTGCCGGCGCTGCAGCCTCCCTGACCCTCGCCTCAGACTTATCGATGTCTGTGCCGGCGCTGCAGCCTCCCTGACCCTCGCCTCAGACTTACCGATGTCTGTGCCGGCGCTGCAGCCTCCCTGACCCTCGCCTTAGACTTACCGATGTCTGTGCCGGCGCTGCAGCCTCCCTGACCCTCGCCTCAGACTTATCGATGTCTGTGCCGGCGCTGCAGCCTCCCTGACCCTCGCCTCAGACTTACCGATGTCTGTGCCGGCGCTGCAGCCTCCCTGACCCTCGCCTTAGACTTACCGATGTCTGTGCCGGCGCTGCAGCCTCCCTGACCCTCGCCTCAGACTTACCGATGTCTGTGCCGGCGCTGCAGCCTCCCTGACCCTCGCCTCAGACTTACCGATGTCTGTGCCGGCGCTGCAGCCTCCCTGACCCTCGCCTTCGTCCAGACTCAGGATCTTAAACGACGTCAGAGGCGTAGAACCAGGCTGTGTGGAGATCATTCCTCTGAAGCGAGTCACTGTCCACGTCCGAACATGGTTATTGTCGGCACAAACTGAAACACACACAAAGGCTCTGATCAGGATCTAATCTGTAGTATAACACAATCACTCTGATGTGAGTAATCTGTAAACTTTTAGACAAGGACAATGAGACAGAGTAATGTTTAGACCCGTTTTAGTCCTGTTTTAGTCCTGTTTTAGTCCAGCTTTATTCCTGTTTTAGTCCTGCTTTAGTCCTTGTTTTAGTCCAGCTTTAGTCCTGTTTTAGTCCTGCTTTAGTCCTTGTTTTAGTCCAGCTTTAGTCCTGTTTTAGTCCTGCTTTAGTCCTTGTTTTAGTCCTTGTTTTAGTCCAGCTTTAGTCCTGTTTTAGTCCAGCTTTAGTCCTTGTTTTAGTCCTGTTTTAGTCCTGCTTTAGTCCTTGTTTTAGTCCTTGTTTTAGTCCAGCTTTAGTCCTGTTTTAGTCCAGCTTTAGTCCTTGTTTTAGTCCAGCTTTAGTCCTGTTTTAGTCCTGCTTTAGTCCTTGTTTTAGTCCTTGTTTTAGTCCAGCTTTAGGCCTGCTTTAGTCCTTGTTTTAGTCCAGCTTTAGTCCTGTTTTAGTCCAGCTTTAGTCCTGTTTTAGTCCTGCTTTAGTTCTGTTTTAGTCCTGATTTAGTCCTGCTTTAGTCCTGTTTTAGTCCTTGTTTTAGTCCAGCTTTAGTCCTGTTTTAGTCCTGTTTTAGTCCTGATTTAGTCCAGCTTTAGTCCTGTTTTAGTCCTGCTTTAGTCCTGCTTTAGTCCTGCTTTAGTCCTGCTTTAGTCCTGTTTTAGTCCTGTTTTAGTCCTGCTTTTGTCCTGTTTTAGTCCAGCTTTAGTCCTGTTTTAGTCCTGCTTTAGTCCTGTTTTAGTCCTGATTTAGTCCTGTTTTAGTCCTGTTTTAGTCCTGCTTTAGTCCTGTTTTAGTCCTTGTTTTAGTCCAGCTTTAGTCCTGTTTTAGTCCTGCTTTAGTCCAGTTTTAGTCCAGCTTTAGTCCTGCTTTAGTCCCGTTTTAGTCCTGTTTTAGTCCCGCTTTAGTCCCGTTTTAGTCCTGTTTTAATCCTGTTTTAGTCCTGCTTTAGTCCTGCTTTAGTCCTGTTTTAGTCCCGCTTTAGTCCTGTTTTAGTCCTGTTTTAATCCTGTTTTAGTCCTGCTTTAGTCCTGCTTTAGTCCTGTTTTAATCCTGCTTTTAGTAGAGTTTTAGACCTGTTCTAGTCCAGGTTCAGTACCTGATATGAGGTGCTTCTCCGACAACATGATCTTGGTCACTGGACTTCGGTGAACACTAAAAGTCTGGAAGAGCTGCGGTCCAGATCCCACCGTCTCCGGATGCTGGACTATGACCCGGACCGTCCCGGAGCTGGTCCCGTAGGCGATCTCGATCCAGTTCCCGCTGTCGCCTCGAGGGTAAAACACAAACGAGGTTAAACGTGTACATACAGTCATATTTGTAGTGTTAGCGTTATTATTACTTGTCTTGGGCGTGAGGTAGACGCTCAGAGCTGTGATGGCGTCTTCCGTTGGGTCTCTGTACAGTTCTGTCACCAGCAGGTCGTTGTCTTTCATCCTCAGAGGAAACTTCTGCACATCTGAGCGCGACAGAAGGAGAGAGAGGCGGGTTAAATCAGGCTAAAACCATCGCTGACGGAGCTGAAGTAAGAAGACGACTCACCGATGTAGTAGATGGAGCCGTTGTTGCAGCCCAGGATGAGCAGAGAGCCGGCCGTGTCGTACGAGCTGATGGGCACCACGTCCTGGTTCTGACAGACAAAAGAGGTCACACAGAGGTCACGTAAAGATCTACTAACAAACAGACTGTCAATGTTCAGTGAAGAGAGCACCTACAGCTTTCAGCAAAGTCAGATTTTGTGCCTATTTTCAGACAATAAACTTTTCTCCTGTTCAACATACTATAGTTGTACTATAATGAGTTTTTATTTTTTAACTTCGTCCTGCTCTAGTCCACTTTATCAGGTCTTGCTTTGATTGGAGCGTACCATGTGCGGTCACATGGTACGCTCCTCTAGCCTTCAAGAGCCATGCGCTAAAGAGCATATCATTCCCCAATCTGAGTCATTTCCCGAAATGTAGTCGATTATGTTAGGTGTTAGCTTGACTATATTTTCATGACTTAAACTGCCAGAAACAGCTAAGTGTTCTCTGTCAGTTGAAGCCTTAAATCACCTCATATGAGATATAACTAAAGTCTGTTAAGAAAGTAATAATGTTTATTTTGATAAAGTCAGATGAAACTGGGTCCTTTCTACAGTCATGTCATTCTCTGCTCTGAGCTGTTTGTCAAAGTTCATTAACAGTTAAATATTCTGTGTTCACAAACATTAGGCTTATATTTAAGAAAGGATTAAACAATGTTCAGCGTCATGGTGTTCTTGACACTGCGTTGTGTTCTAGATTTGCCTAAGGGACGTCTTCAAGTTGTTTAATCCACTTACACCAGGCCTATTCAACTTAAGGCCCGGGTGCAAATTTGGCCTCAATCTATCTTTCAAATATTGCAAATATGCCTATATTTCTTCTTTGCAGAGATGATTCTGGGTGTATTTAAGACCTGAGATGGTCCCTTTTTAGTTTTGGTGTGATTCAGCTTTAGACCAGACTTGGTTTTGGCCTAATACTGGTGACTCTTGGTTCACACTTGGCTAGTACTGGTCTAGTCAGATTAATTCTTGTTCTGTGCAGGTTTCTACCAGGCCCAGTGGCCACAGCTCTCTGAAAAATCTGGCCCCTCAGGAAAACTAGTTGAATAGCCCTGACTTACACCGCAGGTAAAATTTGTTCACTTAATCTCAGCTCATGCTCACAAAATGTTATTTTTATGGCTAATTTGATTGTGTCTAGGCTTAATAACATGGCAATATTACATATTTACGTTCAAACCATGATTCAAATTTAGACCGCTGTTTGAGATCGCTCCTCACTCTCTCTCTTGGACACGTGTTCATTTACCTCAGGACGGAGGAGAAGATCGAGCAGGATGTAGTCTTTCAGCTTTCAAAGCCAGCAGGTGATTTATTCTGACCATTTTGTGTCTCTGTGTTAAAATCACGGTCCACATTCACAAAATGTGATGCCTGTCCTCTCATGTTGTTTAAAATATCTAATACACGAATCTATCAAAAAGTTTTGTACTTGTTGCTTCAAAACTCCTCCAGTTTAGAGTCCCACTTCCTGTGTTTCCTGCTCAATAAAAGCCTCAACATAATCCTGTTTGTTCTTTAATCTGGGGCTGTTCATAGTTCATTGGTTTCGCTCAAATGTTGTTGTGGAGACGTATTCAGCAACTGATATGTGGGTGATTTAACCTGAACAACTTTGTGTGCGTATATACAACAATAATGCGCTCCAGTTAACATTGGAAATCTCACTGACCGACTTTTGACTCAAGTTCGGCTCTGACTTCGATTGGAGAATGACAGAGATTATCAGGGCTCTGGGCACACACTTGACAACAGCTGTGCGTCTTTACTACATTTTTCGGACCTCATCTTAACTTTGAGGCAGATGATGTTTCACCTCTGAAAAGTTACACGGCGTCACTTTAACTCATCGTGCAGAGGTAAATGAACCAGAATCAGACCTAAAACGGTGTCAGGCGTGAGCTGTACCTGCCAGTGCTTGGTGACGGCGTTCCACACTCCCACTTTCCCCGTGTGGCTGGTGGCGATCAGCTGATTCCCGATGAAGAACAGCGCCTCCACAGGAACATTCAGGCTGAACACTCCTGCGAAAGGTCAGAGGTCAGAGGGTTAGGCTGGACGAAGCTGGCGACAGGAGCGGCTCATCGTGAACAGGTTCTGACCGATCTCGTTCCCGTTCCCGTCGGGGCAGATGGACCACAGGATGATCTCGTTTCCTGACGCCACGGCCACCATTTTGTCGTGTTCGCCCAAAGCTCCGCCCATCACTTTGGCGTTCAGAGCCACGCGATCGATCAGCCAATCCAGACGAGGAGAGGTGAAGACCGTCTGCCAGCCCGTCGACTCTTTCACTCTGAAGAATACACAACATATTCAGAGTAAAAACTTGTTTGTCTTCAGGTCTGTAAGTAAAAGTGACAGTAAAACATCCGCTTTTACAATACTGCTGTGTCTGTTTGTTTGTTGACTTGAACTTTGCTCACTGGCAACAAGGTAATTATTTATGAAATCTGAATCATAATCATGTTTACTTGTTTAAATGTAGTCGAACAGTCAGATTCTGTTCGAACCTGTTAATTCTGGGATTACTACCGTATTTTCCAGACTATAAGTCGCACTTGGGGTGCACGGTAGCAGAGTGGTTAGAGCTCTGGCTTCCCAATAAGGAGGTCGTGGGTTCGACTCCCGGGTCGGACCATATCAACATCTCACGATCTCTCTGGGTGGAGTTTGCATGTTCTCCCCGTGTCACCGTGGGTTTTCTCCGGTTTCCTCCAAAAACATGTATGTTTAGGTTAATTGGGCATCACTGTAAATTTCCCTTAGTGAGTGAATGAGAGAGTGAATGTTTGTCTGTCTAACTCTGCGACAAGTTGGCCACTGTCCAGGGTGTTCCCCGCCTAAGGCCCAAAGTCACTGGGATAGGCTCCAGTCACCCGCGACCCCTAATGGGATTAAGCGGTAGAAAATGAATGAATGAATAAGTCGTACTTTTTTCATCTTCTGACAGGGGGTGCGACTTAATTATATAAATAATTAAGTTCGCAATCGCATTTATAAAACAAATGTGAATTTGTGAATAACTATTAATAGATTACGGCCCAGGTCCCGACCAGACTTGAGCTCTTCCTGCTTCTCAAACGAGGAACAAATGGCGTTTCATTTGCTGCTGTTCCACCAGTGAGACGTGACACTGCTGCCTCCAAGGTAAAGTGCGGAGCTAAAATTTATAAAACTGTAGACCTGGAGGCTGCAGTCACATGAACCGCACTGACGCTCACGTTAGCGCATAGAGCTTCATTCAACAAAAACAACAGGACAGAGAGCGTCGATTCGGTCTGATTTCAAGAGGAGTCGTTCACTTGTTCATGATCGCTTGAAAGACAAACACTGATGTTTGTCTGGTGACTGAAGCACAACCCAAACTCACAGCTGCATTTCCTTGTTTCACCCGGAGCACTGGCAGATCTACAGCAGAAGCAGCGTGAAGGGAAGCTTTTCAGAGGATTGAATGAAGGACTGCTGTTTATGCAGGAGACACTGAAATGGAGCTCGGACAAACAAAGCAGTGGATTTAGAGTAAAGAGATGTGTGGAACCTGCTGCAGGTAAGAAACAACTACACTCAAGTCACATCACGATTATTGAAAGTCAAATAGACACAATACTCTCTGCAGATGATTTAGTAATAAAATAAGAGCTGATTAATGCAGAGTTTAGTCACGTTTTGATCTGCACCTTGTAGTTTTGCTTCATATCAGCGGTCCTTGACAGATGCACGATGGAATGTCCCACGTCTGTTTATGGTGTCCATATGTAAAATAAATATCCTGCAAAAAGTGTGACTTATATTATATAAGTCACACAGATATTAGTTATAAGTTATGTTTTTTTCTTTTAAAATAGGCATTTTGGGGCTTCTGCAACATATACTCAGGAAAATACGGTAGTCTTAAGCCACGTTTCCATTGGCCTGGGTCCCTCAGACCGGTTCACTTTGGAGCGGTTTGGGTCGCTTATGTTAATGATAGTGAGCGTTTCCACTGCAGGTCCAGACTCCCGAGGGTCTGCTACGAGAGCAGCTGACGTCACTCACACATTACACAGGCTTTCTTAAATAAATAAAAAAGAAAATGTACCTAAATTATACTTTTTTTCCTGGCATCAATCTGAGTGATTCACAAAAAAACGTGTAATAATTCAAAGTCTGTGGCACTGTGACATGAAGGTCAAGCTGGTGTAAACAAGAAACTACTTCCGGTTTACCATCACTTTTATATAATTTATTTAACTTTTTAGCAAAGTCTGTGCGCCTCTGTGATGCTTATTAAATGCGTTTTATTCAGTGCTTTGAGGTTGGATTATGTTGGACACATTACACACAGAATTTACATTTTTTTTACAGTGTTTTGCCTCGGCAAACAGGAAACAGCTGATGCTAATGCGCCAGCTTTGCTTTGCTAAGTCTATCAGAGCGACAAATAAAGTTTTCATCAGTGGAAATGCGGCGGTTTGACAGGGATCAAATCGGCGTTAGGTGAGGAACATTATTTCATGTTCTGCTCTTTTCCGTCTAGTTTTTGCCTGAGTCTGTGTCTTCTCTTGTCCAATCATCGAGCCTAAAGGGGGGACCGCTCCGAGGTCTGCTCCAGGGTCCTGGGCAAAGGCAGGGCCGAAAGCGGCTCGCTATGGACCCAGTAAACGGGGCGGAACGGGTCGCTTTGCGCAGTGGAAACAGCATAGGACCGTAACGTACCGCCCCGACCCTATGGAAAGAGGGCTTTAGACCTTTTTTGGTCCCAGTTTAAAGCTGAACTTAGTAAGATTTTGACCTTGTTAAATGTCTTTATAAATCTCTATGATGACAGTTACATGTGTATTCTTGGACGTTCTCTCTCAGTTGTCTCCAGCAGAAACTACGACAACTGCAACCTTCCTCCCTCGCCTCCTTCCCAACCCGAATCACTCCTCTCAGAAACCCTGGGTCTTTTTTTTTTATTTATTTAGCCGTGTAAAATGTGTTTAGATGTGTTGCTGCTGCCTTATTTCAATCCTAAAGTGACGCAAAAGTTTCAATTCAGCTGGGATTTCCAAGTCCAGATACTAGTCCAGTACTAGTCTGGTTCTCGTTCAGTCGTGCGCACCTGTAGCAGACGACGAACTGCGCGTAGGCCACGGCGATCCAGTTGTGATGCCCACAGATGATGCGCACCAGGCCGGGGTCATGTGACTGCGAGGGGGCGGGGCGTTCCTCCGGGCCGCGCAGACTCAGGATCCCAGAATGCCCCAGGTTCGGAGGCATGGTGTTACTGCGGCGCACGGCTCTCTCTACAGGGGGCGCTCTGCTGGACATGAACTGAGAGCCGGCGACGCTGTGACGGTTTCTGCGCTTCAGAGGGTAAACTGCACAAGAAACACAGGAAACACAGCAGAGGGAGGGGTTAGGACTGGTGGAAGTGTAAATGAGCTTGTGGAGAAAAGCTGATATACAGTATTTATAGAGAATTACCAGAAATAAAGAGAAACTGATGACTCACACTAAAGATGGGACGATACAGTATTGAGTTTTTGAACGTACTTCATAGGATCACAGACGACAGAAGAGAGCTTGAACTAATGTCCTATTTGTACGGCCTAATATTTACCTAGGGATCTCATGTAAAATGTAATAATTTATAATTACAGACGTCGTCTGAGTTTCTTCTCTCGTGTGAATTATCCATGTTTGTAAAAATGTCTGTAAAGTTTCCTCCTGTAATTCACCAAACTCTTTTGTCTTCATGTGATTCTAAAACTGTGCGTATGTCTGTGTTTTCAATCCGTGAACCGTTTATAAATTAATTAATATTAACTCTGAGGCTTTTTTTATTTTTTCAGATTTAAACTAAAATATTATTACTATTCACCACGGATCATTCTCAAATGAAAACGTAATTTTCTATAATTAGAAAACTAAAGATTAATCAAACAACGAATAGAAATCTGTGACCCGGAAGTCGTAGCAAAAGAAGGTCGAGAAGATGGATGTTTGGGGAAAAGTTAGGACAGAACGAGACAGAATGTTGCAAAGTTTGTATGTTTGGACTGTCAGCGTAAACGGATTAAAAGAGAGAGTCTTCGGATTTAAGAAGCTATTTTATCCTCGTGGTTATGAAATGTAGGGTCATTGTGTTTAATAACTGAGGATGCGGCAATAAAACAAACACAATATTTTACATCAGTGGAAAATAAAAGTTTGTTGTAACGTTTAAAAACTGATTTGTAAAGAGTGTTTTACCAGGAGGAGGTAAGTATCCGTTAAACAGCACATTTCCACAAGACGACCGGTCCAGTTCATCACACAACTGCAGCTTACGCACTGAAACAACAACAAACACAAGATTAAAACAAGAGAAAATCAGCTGAACTTAAGTCACACTGACAACGATAAAAAACAGAAGGACAAACATGAGCACAAACAACAGATCTGTGCAGTAAAAATAATAAAGCGCTGTTACCCAGAGGCGTGATGCCGTAGAACTCGGCCTCGTGCAGGAGCAGCTGGACGTGGATGGAGCGAGGATGAAGCTCTTTGGAACGCAGGAAGTTCAGGATGGGAGCGAACAGCGACGGGTCTCTGTCGATGAAGATCTGACAAACACAATGCACCAATGTTTTACAGAGAACTCAAAACAATCAACTCAATGCAAAAGTAATGAACACAACCTATTTGATTTGCTTTTAAAGATTATTAAACAAATAAATGTCAGTGACTCACAGCTCCAGTCTCGTCCTTCAGTGTGGAGATCCGGCCGCTCAACAAACTGCACAAAACAAGGTCCAGGTAAGAAAATCAGATGCTGTATAATATAATATACTTTATGTTTGTTTATAGAGTGACAGATGAGCTCAGACCTGGAGAAGAAAGAGTCCGGGACCCATGTGAGCGTCTGTCGAGACGTGCTGAACCTGAAAACAAACACAAACTGGAGTTCAGTCAAATACAATTATGGCTTTGTACTTCTTTTGAAAATTCTAGAATCTGCAGATGACCGATTATGGAAAAAATGAATAATGTCCATGTTTAATTGTAATGATAAGATACAATTTTTAATGAGACAACACTGCGTCAAGAGGAAAAAGTGCAATTTTCATTCCTCACACTGAAATTGGTCGATATCGACGTATCGGCAGATAATTATGATGTGTTCCAGGCAACTGGGAAATAATATATTTTCCACTTGCAAAAATGCTCTGGAACGCCACTAAAACTTGTGAACTGGACCTAACCATCCTACTTCAAATAAGTGATCGACAATCACCACAAAAAGTGAATCTGAACAGTATAACTGCCACAAAAACTGTGTAAACATTGGTTTAGTGTAAAAAACTAAACTTAAATAATGTTTCTGATGTCTTTTTTGCACTAAGCAGATTATAACAATGTGTCTTTACTTTGAGTGAGCTTGTCTGGCCTCATTCAAAAGGGCTTCCTCTTGTAGGTTTCTATGGAAAAGCTGCTCTTTTATTGTTATTTCTTCACATAATGGTATAAAATATATTGATTCTCGTTAAGAATGTTCCAAAGTATAGTTTTAACTTCATATTTCAATTGAATCTTGATGTTGACTTTTCACCTCCAAAAAGTTACAGTGTTTAATGTTACTTTTGTTTAGCCTAAAGATTAGCTTTAGCCAGAAAATGTTTACATATGAGTTGATTCAGTTACAATGTTTTGAACTGGGAACTGGTATTTTTAAACTGGGAAAAATTCAACCTCCTGGTTGCCTGGAACCCAGCATTAATGCTAAAGCAACAAAATCTGCATCGGAACAAAATTTTAAAAAAGGATTGATGTATCCCTAACTAAACTGTTATTAAAATCATCATTATTCCTCATTATTAGAAAGATAGAGGTGCATCTGTGCGCCTCAAAGGAAGTCGAGTTAAAAACTATTATAAAAACCTATAGTTTGAGAAATAACATACAGACAAGTGAGATAAGATGGCTGGTGCCACTGTCATTTATCATTATTAGCTGAGCAGATTTCACTCAAAAAGTAAAATTATCTGTTACTGGATGAAGATATTCTTGTTTTCATTAATTCAACATACAATTTATTTAATACTTTTTTTCAGTATTAAGAATTTCCAACATATGTTTATTGTCATTTTGAAGTAATTACTTTTTGTCTGATCTCTAAATCGTCTTCTTTCAGCAACTGACAGGCTATGTATAATTTAATTAATTCAGTGACTAATTGCGATTAAACTTAGAATTAAAAGTCTAATTTCTGCCCCCATAGTCTAAAAGCAACTTGACATTAAACTGGAGGTGAAATTACTGATTCTTTATGATAGTAATATTGCAATCAACATATAACAGTTTTTATATTGAATCTGTAATCAATATTTTGGACAGTATGTAACTTTGCTAAATAAACAAACTTTTTTACCACTTGTACCAACATAGTCTCTGTATAAACTTGTGGGAAACACTGTCTTCATCCATTATTTAAAAATTGTAACTAGTCACAATTTGTCAATTAATTGCTGTAGCTAGGTTATTATCAACACCTTAAAACAGTATTTTTTTAGACATGTGTAGTGACAAAATAAAATTCTAATGTTACTTTTGATTTTTCTAACGCATTAGATAATTATATTGACTTTTACCAGTGACCAAAATGCCAGTGTAAACATGTATACAATATCAATGTTTGAATTAATATTTCTGGATGACACAATATAGAAATTGTTTTAACTTTTAACATAATCTGTACAGACTCAAATTTTAACAAGTATGTTGAAACCTATTTATTAACTTCACTTTTATTGACATCACGCTGATAATACACAGATTTTCAATGTTTAATGTTGATTTAAACTGATTTTCATTGCTGTTTCCCTAGGCTAGCTGCAGTTAGCATCCGGTTAGCATGTAGCTTAGCAGCCGGAGCTCAGCGACTCTTTGTTCTCACTTTGCCCGCTTTCCTCACCTCTTTCCGCCCACGTTCAGGTGGATGATGTCGCCGCTCCTGCCCGGGCTGGCCATCCTGTCGCCCCGTTTAAAAAGTGTTTTGTAGGGTTTTTTACTTCATGTTTGCGGGATTTAGGGCAGGTTGTTGTTGTGGAGCAGCTAAGACTTCCGGTGTTAAGCGGGTGTGGCGGGAAACAAAGCCCGGGCTGGAGTGTTCCGTCTGCGGCAGAGGAACGAGCGAAGATCCGCAGAGAAAACCCGGAGTGGACCCCATCTGGAGTGATTGATCATTCTGAAGTAAGTTTTAATTAGTTAGTGGTGGGAAAAATACTACATTTTATTACTTAAAAGACATTAGACATCAGTAGAATTTTCAGTTGACCTAATTAACGTTACAGATATAAAATGCTAACGTTAATACTCTGACGCTACAAAAAAAAGTAATTAACTAGCTAACTGTTAGATAAATTTACCAGTTGTAATCCTGCGGTTTAACATATTTGTTCCACGTCGCTCTTGCTTACTTTTTAACACTGTTTTGCCTAATTATTTCTATGAAAAGTGTAGCTAGTGTAACTAGGAAAACTTAAGCTAGGTTTAACTGTTAGTGCTAACGTCAGATAGTCAGGTCCGGAGGGACAGAAGTGAGATGGTTGTCACGGTAATAAGTTTAAACTGTTGTTAAACGGGCCTAAACTGTTATATATATATTTGTTTTATCTTAACCTTTACCCGAACCTTTGTCCTAACCTTACCCATTACCCTAACTGTTTTCCTAAACTAAACTTAATCACCGTCCCTCCGGATCCGACTATCTAGCATTTACCTTTAGCTAACCTGCTGTGAAAATGGCGGATTTCCTTTTATTTCTGTGGCAACAGTTTTAGCTATGAAGAGCTTTAGCAGCAGGGGCTGTTCTAGACTTCCAAAAGTGTAATTTATTAGGCTATATGTCTGTAATATGAATGCGAATAAAGGAATGTAGACGTTCGGCAGCTAAACAGTCTGGACTGTGAACAGCAGTCAGATTTTAGGCTATTATATGATTAACTACTATTATATATATTTTTTCTTTTAACAAAAATAAGTAAATATATGATTAAAAATAGATAAGTTAGTATAATAAGTTGATTATGTATTACTAGAAAACCCATTAGTTACCTTAAAGGTGTCAAAGTTGCGATATATATGAAATTACAGTCTGTTTGCACTTGCCTGGATGTGCTCCATGATGTTTTGTTAATTCTCTGAGGTTGTCTCTATAAGCGCAGGCAGCCTGTTGAATGTGAGTGACTCCGGCTGAATTCTCCTGATCAGAAGGTAAAACAAACACTCAAAATCTCTGATCTAACCTTCCTTGTCTAACTTGTGGCGTTTGCAAACTGGTCAATCAGTCATAAATAACAAACAAAATAGTCAGCATCTACATTTTCATACTAATAGCTTTGTCTTCTCATCTCAGAAAACTTTATGCAGAAAAAAACCTGCGTACCCAAGAGACTTTTAATATTCAATTTCATTTTAATAATAAAGACTGACCACTAAACACTAAAGTTTGCACCCTAAAACTTTGCCACTTGCGCATCACACCTTTAAACCTTTAAGAGTTAGGTAGTGTTTGGAGGGCAAGTCAAGGGAGTTATCAAGAGAAAAAAAAGAATTACTGGTTTTGAGGCAGTTCTGGTGTCAATTGAAATAAGGTGAAGTACGTGCGGCTGCAGCTCCAGGTGTGAATTCAGGGTTAAACAGAGTCAGACTGTTCATGGAATTTTTGTGACTCAAAGAGTAAAACCGATAAAGACTTGTCCTGTGTCCGACCACATTTTCCTATATAAATAAGAGATTTTTTATCTCAGTAAAAGCAAAATGTTCTTATTTTTGAAAGTCCTTTTTGCAGTGTACTTCAGTTTTTACATTAGTATCGGTTGATATCGAGTATCGGCAGATACTTAAAGCCAAAGTAAGTAACAGAAAAAGCCGGATCGGTGCATCCAAGTATATTAGAGTAATTGTAAAACACAGTATTCTGAATATGCGTAAGCGGTTGTGATGTGACAATAACAGAATGTACTGAACAGGCCAATAATATTTAACAGAAGCATTTTGTCTCATCTCACACATTTATATTTTTCACAGATTCAGTCATCTGACATTTTAAAACTCTGTGGTGTTTGTTAGTCTGTTTCCTGCTGCGGTGAAAAGATGGTCAGATAAACACGGAGGAGGAGGAGGAAATCCTGTGGCGGAGAGAGAGACGCTGCTGGTGCGTGGCTGCGCTGGACTTTGATAAGAGAGACACACGACCAGAGCTGCGTTTGTGCCACCGTCAAACCTCTGAGACACACTTCAGACTCACGACCAGAGCTGCGTATGTGTCACCGTCAAACCTCATCATGGACGGCAAAGTGCTGCTGGTCTCACTGTCTCTCTTCACGTTTGGTAAGTTTAATCGTCAGAAAGGCTGAATTCATCTGAAATAAGCCTTTTTAAAGGGCCTACTATGGCACCAAATGTTTGTTTTAGTTACGTAAGTTCGTTAAAATGTTCTTACCTCATCAAAAACACGCTTAAAGTTGTGTTTTTTTCATTTACAAATGTTTGAGTACAAGTAATCTTCCTGCAAAGATTAAAATGCTTTGTTCCACCTAATGATGTTAAAGTTAATAGATATTTTGGCCTTTTCACGTGGCATCACATTCTACGGACAAATAATATTTCAACCAGGTGTTGCGCAGCTAAGATTATGTTTAAATGCTGTTTCTTTGTAATTAAAAAGGTTAATGGCTCCAGTCGCCTCAGAAATGGCTAGATTTTTAATTAATGAGTCAATTCTGTAAGTCTGTCTGACAGTTTCGGCTACATTTCTAGTAAAACACAGTAAACATGATTATGGTTAAGATTTCAAAAACATTGAGCTTGTTTTGGTGACGTTCATTCTCATCTTTTGTCAAGTAAATATGACACACGTGGAGGGGAATTCACGACTGTTACCTGGCAACCACATTGTAAATCTGGGCCCAAATCCACATAAATAACACAGGAGTGACAATGTGACAAATTATTATAACTTATAGCACTTTAATTGGACTGAAAAATACAGTAGAGCACATTAAACATTTAAACTATAATAATTTTAGATGTTTGTATTAAATATTGAAAGGGTAAAATATGTGCCACATGAACACACTATCAGGTTCAGGTAGGGTTCAGTGTTTATGTAGAGATTCTTTAAGACTAAACAAAGGAAAAAAGATGCATGTAATTTCTTTCTTTCTTTCTTTTAGGTTGTTTTGGAGACAACATCAGCAGTTTAACAGGTACAAAATGACAAAAAACATGCTTTTATTGGGTCAAAAAGTTACAGAATGCACAGCAGGATTTAGTATTAAATATTATTAGCCAGAATGCTTTTTACTGTTTTAGCCTACACAGAGATTTGACATGTTTTTGAAGAAGCTCTGTTCCTTTCTGACAAATTACACTCAAGGAAATAAAGAAACGCAACATTTTAATATTCGAAAATTCATTAGAAACCGAGTACATTTGGAAAAATGGAGTAGCATCATGATTTCAGTCCATAGTAAGCTGAAGACAGGTGAACAGCTATTGGCTGGTCCAAGCTGGACGCTGTTGTCTTGTGTCTCCAGGGTGTTTGGAGTCACCGCTCTACCATTAGTCGTCTTGTTCCTCTAACGACCGCCTCGTACTGGTGGCCCCCGTGTAACAACCCCCCCCGCACATCTACGTGACAGGTTCAGCCTCCACCAGGTCCACAGCCCAGACCATTGGGACACACCACAGGCCAGTGTAGAACAGAACCATCTGTAATTGCCTCTGCGCTGACAATATTCCACCATATGGGCCACATGTTGGATCAGTGCTTAGAGCTCGGGTCCAATGGTGCTGAACATCCTCGTTGGACTTTGCAGAGGTGGTCCCAAGTCGTGTTCAGTGACGAAAAAATGTTCCAGTGCTTCAGAGCAGATGGACGAGATCGAGTGTACAGGAGACGATGGGAGAGGCTGAACCTTGTGTGGGCCAAGTGAACCGGTGGGGTGGTCCCAGTGTCATGGTTTGGGCAGCCATGTCGGCAAATCACCGGACAGACCTGGTTTTCATCTAAGGAAACCTTAATGGTCTCCGTTATCGGGATGAGATCCTGAGGCCTGTGGTGCTCCCTTTTCTGGACCAAGTTGGGGTCCGTGTGTGCACCAACTTCCTGGAAGAGAATGATGTCCACGACCTCCCTTGGCCACCATGAGTCCAGACTTAAATTCCATTGAAAATGTCTGGGATCTGCTCAGTGTGCGTGTCCACCGACGTGAACATCCTCCTGAAACTCAGCAGCAGCTGAAGAATGGATGAACTCAGACACTACTGCTGATGGATCCATGAGGCTGAATAACCTCTGTCCAGGGCCAACGGGGGTCAGTGAACTATTGACAGTCTGATGAAACTCTGTCACTTTTGGTTTGGGGGTTGCTCTATTGTTTGGTTGTGTTATTGGACTGAAAATATGTAAATGCCACAATAGAAATGGATGTAGGGATTGTTTTTAATGCACTGTGAAGCACTTTGTGTTACATTTTATGTATGAAAAGCGCTTTATAAATAAAGTTTGATTTGATTTGATGATATGAAACAGGCGGATCACAAAAATACAATTATTCTGAGTGTTGCGTTTAATTTTTCCTTGACTAATAGAATAAAGAATGTTCTGATTAAACGTCCTGTAACAGTCACTGGTTAAACTCTTGTCCCTGTTCTCGTCTCGTTCTCCTGTTCAGAGCCGTTCGAGGTGCGGCTGGTGCAGGGACCCAGTCGCTGTGAGGGAGAGCTGCAGATGAAACGGAACGACACGGACTGGCTCTGGGTCAGCGCCCCCTACTGGGGACTCCGCCTGGCCCACATGGTTTGTACAGAAGATGTTTTTTTTTCTGCTTAGGGTTGAGCAGTAATGGAAAGATGGAGAAATCTCACTCCACACTGTAAAAGGTCATAAGGTCAATGAGTTAAATTGACTTAAATGTTTGTGTTGACAATGTGAGTCAAAGATTTTCAACTTCGACTTTTAAGTTATGAGAGAGAAGAGAGATAGAGAGGAGAAAGAGATGAGAAAGAGAGAGAGAGAGACAGAGAGAAAGAGAGGGAAAGAGATGAGAGAGACAGAGAGGAGGGAGAGAGAAAGAGTGAGAGACAAGAAGAGAAACTTGCATTTTTAAGTTACAGTCATAGATACAGTAGATAGGCAGACAGATAGAAGCTTTATTAATCCCTCGACAGAGAAATTCTGGGCCTCTGGGCGTCTGCCAGGAGCAGTGAGCTGCTGCAGAACCTCCATGATGGAGACACGTCACAGTCAGGTCCAGGGTCTCATTTATAAAGCCAACTTGCGCACAAAATGAGCCTCGAAATGTACTGAGCAGCTTTTAACGTAAAACTTGGGATTTATAAAAAACATCTTGAACGTGAAACATTGCGTATCTCGTCGCACATTTTGGACGTTGTGTATGTGTGACAGACTTCACTTAAACACGGCTCAGAGGCAGAAGTGAGAGGACGGCATGTTTGAGGAACATTTAAAATGGGCAATAATGACAATTTAAAACAAACAAACATGGCTATATCTTCTGTTATGTTTTTTGAATCGTTTTTTCAAAGCGCTCATAAAGCTTATGTGGGTGAAAGATGTGCACTCTTGTGCACGCTCTTACGTGCACGTGTGCTTCACACTGAATGATCTCCGCAGCAGCAGTATCTAGTCTCTATAGTAAACATTCACTACACACAGTCTGACTCGAGTTTAGGGAGCACACGCGTCGAACGCACGAGCCCGCATCCGTCTTTTCCCGAACCCTGAACCACAGCGCAGACACGTCCTTTACACACACAAACTACATGTGACTGCAGGCTTTACAAAAGCAATATGAGAATTAGGCCACTTTTCCCCCTTTCACGTGTTTAACGATCTTTACAGCCGCATCAAAGCAGTGGTTCCAATAAACTAGACCAACGTGTTTTTTCAATGACAGTGTGTAAAAGTGTCTCTGAGAAGCAAAGATCACTCTTGAATCAACTTGTTTAAGATGCTTCTCTTCTCTCTCTGGTCTTGTAGGTGTGCGTGGCTCTGGACTGTGGGTCGGCTCTTCACACCAGAGCTGTGGAAGCAGACAGAGACGGAGACAGGTGGGACATAAACCCAGACTGTGAAGAAACACGACTGGACAACTGTGTGTGGCCTGGCTTCAACATGTGGTTTCCTATTGTGGAGCTAAAGTGTTCAGGTGAGAGTTTAAAATCGTCGTGTAGCTTGAGTGAGCTTTTACCATCGTCACAACAGTGTTTCCCCGTCATTATTCAGTGTGTGTGGAGGGATTTATGTAAGTAGTATTAATCTCTTGTCCCGACTCCTGCTACTGTTTTCACACACCTCTCTCTCCTCTCTCTCTGTGTCTCTCTTCTCTCTCTCTCTCTCTCTCTCTCTCTCTCCACCCCTCTCTCTCTCTCTCTCTCTCTGTGTCTCTCTCTCTCTCTCTCTCTCTCTCTCTCTCTCTCTCTCCCTCCCTCTCTCTCCCTCTCTCTCTCTCTCTCGCTGTCTCTCTCTCTCCCTCCCTCTCTCTCCCTCTCTCTCTCTCTCTCCTCTCTCTCTCCCTCTATTCTCTCTCTCTCTCTCTCTCAGAGTCAGTGCGTCTTCTTCCTGGAGTCTCTCTTTGTTCTGGACCTGTGCAGATCCATCAGAACCAGTCCTGGACTTGGCTCTGTGATGGAGACTTGGACCAGCAGGGGGCAGCGGTGGTGTGCAGGGAGCTGGGCTGTGGAGCTCCTTCTCTCCTCCAGGGGGCGCTCTCTCCTCAGACGTTTCACTGTGAGGGCCATGAGTCTGCTCTGAAGGACTGTCCCAGGTCTAGACCTGAGACCAACTGCTCCTCTGCAACAGCTGTGCACCTCAGCTGCTCAGGTATAGGGGGCGGAGTCTAAGGCTCAGGTACAGGGGGCGGAGTCTAAGGCTCAGGTACAGGGGGCGGAGCCTAAGGCTCAGGTACAGGGTTTCCTAACCGCTTGGAAAAAAAAAATATCGGTTTGGGCAACACGGTGGCGCAGCGGTTTGCGCCCTGGCAAAAAGGTCTTAGGTCCGACTCCTGGGCGGCCCGGGGCCTTTCTACATGGTGTTTGCATGTTCTTCCCGTCTCTGCATAGATTTCCTCTGGGTACTCCGGTTTCCTCCTACAACTAAAAACATGTCCAATGTTCCTCCCTCCCCAGGACTACAGATACAAATTAGCTGTAAGCTACAATCTTGTGGCTCGAGAGCCACATGTGGCTCTTTAAAGACATCAGTGTGGCTCTTTGAGATTTGATTGACAATGCGAAACTAGACTATAAAACAAGCTAAAAAATATTAGAGGGCGGGGCCTCGCTGATCAGAGGGCGGAGCCTCGTTACTCAGAGGGCGGAGTCTCGCTGTTAAGAGGGCGGGTTTTCAGTGTGTTGTTGTGTCTGTGTCAGACCCAGACGAGGTGCGTCTCTCTGGAGGCTCGAGTCGCTGTGATGGGATTCTGCAGCTGCAGCATCAGGGCGAGTGGAGAGACTTAGAGCCGTTTGATTGGACAATGACGGCGGCGGCGCAGATGTGTCGGCGGTTGGACTGTGGTGCAGTGATTTCCTCACAGCTGCTCCAGGCTCCACAACACCAGGCCTGGCAGCTCCGCTCGCCCTGCGCCCAAACCCAGGCGTCTCTGAGGGAATGTGTGATCGCACAAGAGTGGAAATCTGAGTCTCTCCTACAGCTCAACTGTTCAGGTACGGCTCAAGCTGGCCACACACTACACAACTTTCCAGTTGTGACTAATTAGAATGCGAGTCTTGCCTTCACACTACACGACTGGACTAAGAGTGATTCTAGAATGACTGAGACCACACACTACACAACTGAGACTGCACAGAGGAGAGAGAGGAGGAGAGAGAGGAGGAGAGAGAGGAGGTGAATACGATGTTGCTTTGGTCATCAGAGTTGTAAAAACTAGCCTAGAATTGTCCCTTTTATCTCGCTGTTACTGCTGTTTTTGCGCGTTTCTTCTGAAAAGACGTAAACAGAAAGTTTAACCTCACACTCTGTTTCCAGTGCCTCCTCGGCTCTTTGCATCAGCGCTGGGCTCCGTGTTTGACCAGAGGAGCGCCATAAACGGTGAACAGCACCGGTGCGCGGCAAAAATCGGGCTTATAATTCCAACATATTTAAAAACCTTTGACTGGAGTCTAGTCTAGTCTAGACCTGCCACAAACTACACGATTGGAACGCGAGTCCAGTCGCAGGCCCCCACACACTACACGAGTGACACAACTGCGACTGGCTTCAACTAGATTCGACTAATCTCGACTAGGCCTGACTAAGTCCGACTGAAAATAACACGGGAAAATGAGCAAACAGTCGTGTAGTGTGTGGCCAGCTTTACAGATCAATGAATCAGCTCATACTTTAGTCTTAAGTGAGACCCCCCTCTCTCTCTCCTGTCTCTCTCTCTCCTCTCTCTCTCTCTCTCTCTCTCTCTCTCTCTCTCTCCTCTCTCTCTCTCTCTCTCTCTCAGAGTCAGTGCGTCTTCTTCCTGGAGTCTCTCTTTGTTCTGGACCTGTGCAGATCCATCAGAACCAGTCCTGGACTTGGCTCTGTGATGGAGACTTGGACCAGCAGGGGGCAGCGGTGGTGTGCAGGGAGCTGGGCTGTGGGGCTCCTTCTCTCCTCCAGGGGGCGCTCTCTCATCAGACGTTTCACTGTGAGGGCCATGAGTCTGCTCTGAAGGACTGTCCCAGGTCTAGACCTGAGACCAACTGCTTCTCTGTAACAGCTGTGCACCTCAGCTGCTCAGGTACAGATCTGAAAGTATTCTAGTGTGCATGTTTGTATGATTCTAAAATCTCCTCTCCCAGCGCCCCCTGCTGACCTGCGCCTGGTGGGACACAGCCGTTGTGCTGGTTCTCTGGAGCTGCGGCATCAGGACCAGTGGAGGCTGGTGAAGCTTTACCAAGATGTAACGTTGGACATGTGGGAGGGGGTTTGTGAGGAGCTGCTCTGTGGATCCAGGGTCTCCATGAACATGACAGAGTTTCCACGCAGACCGGCCTGGGAAGTGTCTCCCGGCTGTGCCCTGCAGTCCCCGAACCTGTCCCGCTGTGTGGAGATGTTCAGGGATACCAACACCTCGTATGAGCTTCATCTGGTCTGCTCTGGTACGGTTAAATTCTGTTCAATTCATTTTTGTAGAGCCAAAAATGAGTCAGCTCTAAGTGTGTTGATCAAGTGTATTGATTTACCAAACAGAAATGTTAGAAAGTCAAACAATGAAATAGTCAGCAGACTGTCCAACGTTCAAAGCAAATTTTGACGCAGAATATTTATTAAACTGACGCCCCAACACTGGTCCCAGACATACAGGACACTTTCACTCCCAACGCGCTTCTCTGGGTTCTCGCTTTTTGCAAAAGGTTTTATTTTGCAAGTAGGCAGATCGCGTTGAGAGAGTGAAAGAGGCTTTGCTGCATCTATAAAACGTATCTGACTTTCCCAATAGCAGAACTTTCTCACTTCTCCTCCCCCAGACAAAGTCCTGTTTAAGTCTGTCTCTGACTTCCTCTAGTGTCACATCGTACAGCCGAGGTTTAAACATCGCAATGTGGATTTTTAGTAGATCCATATGAGCTCATTGTCAGTCCAGATCATGTCCTGTATAGTTTGTTTTGCCCTGTCAGTCTTCAGAGTTGCAACAAGTAACCAAGTCTTTGAAAAAAGTCCAAAACAAGCAAGATCGTCTTGCTGCAGACTCGTACCGCCCACCTGGAGCTACAGACCGGAAGCCCATTTACAGTCACCTCTCACGCGTAGCTATGCAAACAAATGTATATCATTTCCAACATTTATACCCCACTGTCGGCTAAGGTTAGGGTTAGGATTAGAGCTGGGGTCACAACAGGCTATTTGGGTAAGTTTAAAGCTTGTGAACAGTTGAGAGTTGCCAAATATGGACGTCCGATCTGTATGCGAGCTTATTCTGGTCTGAGCGGGACGAAAGACGCCTCAGGACGTGAGTTTACATTGACTTAACATTTAAACTCTACTATGCACTGACGCAAAAACGCAGCATTAGGCCAGTATAAATACTGCTACTATTATGTACTATATAAATAGGGCTCATTTACCACTACCTGTCCTCAGACCTTCCTTCTGTCCCATTGAGCTTCTCATAATGCTTGATATTTTATTCACATAATGTGGCCCATTTTCTAATGAACTAACGTAAGATTCACGGTTTTAAAAGGGTTTTCAGTTCCCACACTGCCATCGGTCGATATCGAGTATCAGTAAAATAAAATAAACGCAGAATCAACTTTTTGTCACATTTTGTACGACTATAAATGAAAAATTTTGGTGCTCTTGTTTTTTGTACGATCATAAATGAAAAATAATAGCTTTCTAAAAGCAGTACTTCATTTTGTACGACTATAAACGAAAATGTTTGTTTGTGTAAATGTATGAATAAAGCATACACTCATTCTGTAATGAAGCATGAGTGTTTGCCCGTGAGCACTCCAAGCAAAAATATTTATGTATTTATGTTTGTGTGCAAGAGGGGAAGGACCACATAAGTTCTTTAAACTTCACCTACTCCTTTTGAGCATCACTTTCTGTGGCTAAACTTTCCTGTTGTAAACTGTTCTTTTTATTTTATACAGTTCTATGAACTGATTGTTGCTCAAATAAATCAATACAAAAACTGTGTATATGGGGTCAAAATTGAATTATCCACTGTTTCCAGGCCTTTTTTGAACACTTTTGTCCAAACTCGCTCATTTTGCAGTTATGTGTGTAAAAACTGCGACTGTGCTGCCGATGGTCAAACTCTGTCAGTGCATTTTCAGTTCACGCCCACGTCACATCGAGTTGATGTGACACATCGAGTTGACGTGACAAACGACCCGCCCTGGTGGGAGATATAAATCCTCCTCTGACACCGCTGCTGTGGAGAGTTAGAAAGCAGTCACCCGCTGCAATTCAGCATCATCAGTCATCTGGCTCAGCTCGTTAAGAGGGTGGAGCGAAAAACAAAGGTGTGCAGGTCCGAAACTAGATTTTGTGTTTATTTTATCTTTTTATCTTCAATTTCAGAAAATACTCACATGAGCTTTTGTGTTTATATAGGCTAAAGCAAAGGTTTCATACAAATGTCTGCAAAAGTAAAAAAGTAAGTAAGCAACTAGACCTAGTCCAGCCTCAGAGCTGTGAACTGCTCCACACGTCAGGATCGCTCACACACAAAACCCACTTCTCTCGCTAAGCTCACTGTCCATATTTGGTGCTGTCACTTTTGCGAGTCTGTTTGAAGTTGTGGCTGGAGTAAGTTTCTGACTGCGTGTTAAGCTTTATTTTAATGAAATCTTTATTAGAACTTAAAAAGGTGGAAAATCTTGCTTTATCAAAGATTGTGGACTTTGGTGTGTGTTTTAGATTTTAGAAGAAAATGCATTTTAAGAAAAAAAACTCAAGTTGAATGGAAAGAAAATGTCTTCACTCTGCTTCAACCTTTCTCTCTGCAGATTTACTCTCTCGCCCAAACATCTCTGTGTCAGGGGTCTCCGGCGGACAGGTGCAGGGGCGCTCCAGCAGTCAGGTAAAGTGAGGAGATCTGTCACTTCCACCACAGGTTCTCTCTGGCGGACACATTTGGAGGTGTTAGCATTGGTCTTTGTTGTAAAACTCAACACATATTCTTTGTTGTTGTAAAAAGTTTCCTGGATTGTCAAATGTTTTTCTACTCAAACATCAGGAATAGGGATGTTCATGGTTAACCGATTAACCGGTTAACCATGACTAATGCCTTGACCGAGTGAGACGTCTTTCACCGGTTAACTGACAAATATTCAATTGCTCCAGCAGATGGCGCCAACTGCCCCTGAACAGCTCTGGCGTTTGTCAAACCAGCGACACTGCAGTGTTTATGAACTAATATCAACCATGCAGGATTATTAACTTGGATTTTATGTTGGTGAAGAAAACAGACTGGGCTATTCAACTTGCCTGGGAATTGAAACTATCGATGTTTTTACCTGTTCAAGACAAGCTAAGGTAAGGAGCTAACATTAGCATCAACTTTAAAACATGACTCCTTATTTGAGAGTAGTTTAAACAATATATAGTACAAAAGTGCATTAAAACCGTGTTTATAGAGGCTTCTATTCAGCCGTGTTGTGCCCAGTTTAAAGGCCTGTCGCTCTGCTCTGTGTTCACTCTCGTAGCTGCTGTGTCTAATTATAACACTTCCAGTGAAAATAACAGCAATAAAAAAGTACCACGTTAACGTGTTCGGTTAATCGATTATTGACCGCGAAGAGCTCCAACTAACGGTTAAAGACATTTTTGAAAACGTTCATCCCTAATCAGGAAAGATGAGCAGGTTCTGTGCAGAGCTGAAGCTTTGCTAGAAACCTATACCTCCTCTACAGATATGTAGGGCTGTAGTCGACCAACTAAAAACATGTCCCATCCACCGATTAATCGACTAAAAAGGGGGCGTGGCAAAGGCTCTGAAGCTAAAAGTAGAGTTGTCCAAAATATTGCAAATCAAAGCTAAAACAGGTGTTGAAATTAGATACTCCTTTGAACAAATACAGAGAACATTAACAGGACAAACATTTGAACAGAATCTGATATTTTCTGCAAAGAAAAAAAAACAGGCACATTTTCTGTAAAGTTTTAAAATGAGTTTCATCAAAACTGGTTTGAAACTAAAATGTTTGATCATAAACTTGGGTTTTGTGTTGCAAATGTCAGACCATTGAATAAAAATCCATTGACTTTCTAATTCACATTGTGGTTTTGAGAATCAAGATTATTCCTTAAGTATCAAAATCGAGTTGGAAACTTTAGTATTGTGACAACTCTGCAAGAAACGTTGCTCAAAAAGACTAATATTATGAAGTTCAAAAACAATAGTTTATGCAGAAAATGAAGAAGAAACAGTGTGTTTATATAAAAAAGGCAGATCAGACCAATGATTCTGTTACTGTTCAATACAAATTTCTAAAGTAGATCCAAACAAACAGTGACTTAAAAACCTTTGTGTCCTGTGTTCAGACGACGCAGGTGCTGCTGGGGGCTGACTTAAGCCTAGTTTACAAGACAACGTTCCCCAGAAAATCGTCACAGTCGTAACGTTTTGTGCTCACAGTTTATATGGTGTCGCGGCGAGCTAATCTTCCTTTACATAGAAACACAGATAGACCCAAAATGCTGTAGTTCTTATGCCGCGTGTTAGGTGTTAGGACTCCAGATGACCTTACTGTGAACCCTCACAGCCTATGATAACACGAGCATTGACAGGTTTACAAGTTCTTCATATCAATAAAATGGCAAAGGAGGCAACAAGAACCAGCGTGCGAGTTAAAAGGGAGATCGCTCGAAACAAACACGGAGGGCCGAGGACCAGTGCGCGGGGACCAGTGCGCGAGGAAGACGCAGATCGCCGTGAGTTTGACAAATACACAGGGAAGACAGCTCGCTTTTACCAGGCGCAGACACTTGGTCAGCTGTCCTGCGCGTTCTCGGTCGAATTACTTGTTGTGGAGCCTTCAAACTTTGCTTTCTGCTGAACACACGAGTTTCAATGGACTAATCAGCACCTGGAGAGGCTTTGGGAGATTTGTTTTGTTTCTCCTCAGCAATACGCTGGGAAGAAACACTGGACACTGTTGGCTAAACTTTGAGAGACTTTGTGAGAATGAAAGGTGCTTTGGTTTAAACTTTAAAGAGACATGTTTGGTGACTGTGCAGTCTTCTTCTACGGTCTTAAAGTAGCGGCTACAGCGCGTATATCAGTGGCGTAACCGTCTTCATTGTTTTTTCTTGTTTACACTGCGGTGTATCCACTGAACCAGCCCCCGAAACTACCTCTTGAATCGTATCCAGTGGAACGTCGATTCATTGAACACGTTGCTCGTTGTCGTGTAAAAGAGAAAACAATCTGACTTAGAAACATCAAGGATTCGTGAAAACTCGTCGTATAAACTGCCCTTTAAAAACCTTTGTGTCCTGTCTTCAGGCGGCGCGGGTGCTGCTGGGGTCAGACTTAAAAACCTTTGTGTCCTGTGTTCAGGCGGCGCGGGTGCTGCTGGGGTCAGACTTAAAAACCTTTGTGTCCTGTGTTCAGACGGCGCGGGTGCAGCTGGGGGCTGACTTCAGTGTCCGATGCTCTGCTGAAGCTCAGTTTCCGGGCGGATTCTTCCAGCTCCTCGCTCCTGCTCAGAACTACACTGTGCCAGCTGTCGATCACTCCACTCACTTCCTGTTCCAGGACGCTGGCCCCGCCCACACAGGAAACTACACCTGTGTTTACCACCTGCACATGTTCAACTACAACTTCTCCTCACGAAGCCCAGCACTGCAGCTCTCTCTGGGAGGTGAGACGCGATCTGGTTTTAGTCCTGTTTTAGTCCTGTTTTAGTCTTGTTTTAGTCCTGTTTTAGTCCAGCTTTAGTCCTGTATTAGTCCTGTTTTAGTCCTGTTTTAGTCCTGTTTTAGTCCTGCTTTAGTCCTGCTTTAGTCCAGCTTTAGTCCTGCTTTAGTCCTGTTTTAGTCCTGCTTTAGTCCTGTTTTAGTCCTGCTTTAGTCTTGTTTTAGTCCTGTTTTAGTCCTGTTTTAGTCCTGCTTTAGTCCTGTTTTAGTCCTGGTTTCCGTCCTGTTTTAGTCCTGTTTTAGTCCTGGTTTCAGTCCTGTTTTAGTCCTGCTTTAGTCCTGATTTAGTCCTGCTTCAGTCCTGTTTTAGTCCTGCTTTAGTCCTGATTTAGTCCTGCTTTAGTCCTGTTTTAGTCCTGCTTTAGTCCTGATTTAGTCCTGCTTTAGTCCTGCTTTAGTCCTGTTTAGTTCTGCTTTAGTCCTGCTTTAGTCCTGCTTTAGTCCTACTTTAGTCCTGCTTTAGTTCTTTAGTCCTGTTTTAGTCCTGTTTTAGTCCTGCTTTAGTTCTACTTTAGTCCTGTTTTAGACCTGTTTTAGTCCTGTTTTAGTCCTGCTTTAGTCCTGCTTTAGACCTGTTTTAGTCCTGTTTTAGTCCTGTTTTAGTCCTGCTTTAGACCTGATTTAGAGACATTAAAACAGTGACATGTTGGTGAACGTTGCAGTGTCGGCCTCAGACCTGATCGTCAGACTCCTGGTCATTGTCCTGTTGAATATCCTCTACATTTGTGCCCTCTGCTGCTTCTGTCAGGTACTGCACACATCTGCTCTCACAGAAGATGTTTTTTTTATCGCTGCAGCTCAGATTGTGTTACTCTGACACTTCACGAAGCTCTGCAGGGGCAACACTAAATAACTTACCATGTGTTTTTCAGGCCAGGCAGCAGAAGAGAAATACACTGGGGAAATGGGAAATACACACAATTCATCATCAAGTCTAAAAATGACACATTTCAACTAAAGTTTGTAAAATCCCACTTTTCTAGAGGATGTTCAGAGTTTCTAATGGAAGTCAATGGGACAAAATGGCTCCAACAGAACAAGAGACAAAACTACAAACTGCTTCTGCACAAAAACTACAAAATCATCCAAGAGTTTGAACATGTCCAAGGCTGGAAGAAAAGAAACTAACAAATCCACTTTAGATTCACATTTTAGATGAAAAATTGACCATTTTGTGTCACATTTTCACCTCCTCTGAGAATCTGCTTTTTATAGGTCTGGGCACAGAATAAAACAAAGAGGATTTTCTTTTAATTTGGTATTTTTAGTCTGGACAGAAGTGGATTAGCAGACTTAACCCAAAAAAGTTTGAAAAATAAACATTTAACTATAATTTTACAGCCGTTAAAAAGTTGGGGTAAAAGTCTCTAACAGAACATAAGGACAGAACATTTGACATGACTCTGGGTTTAACAAAATTGTGAGTGGATTTTTTAAAAACATGACTCGATCTAAGTTTTGTAACAAGAAATCATTGAAATATATGGAAGTTTTTTGGTGCCAATATACAAAATGAGAATTCAATGTGCAATTTAGAATTGCAATTTTTAAATTGAGAATTCCTTAGGCAATAACTGTGTGCAATCTTCATTTCTAATGTGCTTGTTAAAATTGCAATTGGCAAATTGTATTTTAAATAACAAATTGACAATCCATTTTGTGAATAGGTGGGTTTCACATTCTAGAATTCTTGGCAGTTACAAGCCAGGTGGAGGCAAGAGGCAGATTTTCCTATTAATAACATTGGACTTTGTTGTGGAATAATTCAAAAAATATTTTGCTTATTTAAAAAGCGATTATTTCTATAATGACTAGACCCACTACTCATTTGTATTACAAAAATAAATTGCATTTAAACAATATTTATTTTAGGTGCCCTCCACCTCATTGAAATAACATATGGCCTGTAAAAGGTTGTGATGTCATCTGAAACCCACCTATTAAATTCTCACTTTGACAGTTGCATTTGCCACTTTTCAAGTTACATTTAAAATTAAACCACATTAGACTGCATTGCACATTTATATGGTGTTTTAGAGATAATATTCAATTTGAAAAGTCAATGTTCAATTTAGATTTGCAAAATGATTATGTAATTTGCAATTTTAACAAGCACATTAGAAATGAAGATTGCACACAGTTATTGCCTAAGGAATTCTCATTTTAAAAATTGCAATTCTAAATTGCACATTGAATTCTCATTTTGAATATTGGCACCTAAAAACTTCCATAGAAATATCTCCAAAACTGTAGCAATGGTGGACAATTTAAAAATGAAAAATGCCAAAAAATTTGAGTAAAACTCCCCAATTTGGCCCATTGGTAAATCGAATTGAATAGCCCTGTTTTACTGGAATAAGACAGATTTGACAGCAACATTTTTAACATAAAAATGTTGTTTAAATGTCTTTTTTTCTGTGCAGTTATAAACATGAATATTTGTGATTATAAGTCCTTTTAGTTGATTAATCAATCCCTCAAACATGTCTTAAGTCCACTTCAGTATCGTGTTTGATAATGAAACTCCAACTAAAATGTTTAAAGACATGTTTCGAAAATGTTCTGATTTATTGATTTAATATCGACTAAATATTGTAATCGAGATTCGCCAAAAAATTATCGAGATATCCATTTTTGTCAATATGGGGCCAAAATTCAACGACATCCAAGCCCTGATTTCATTAATGCACTTAAGTAGCTGCTTTGTACAATGACCTTTTTTATTAGCGGTAGATACATTTGTGGGTTGCTCCTCTGGACCTCTGCTTCCAAAGAATCTCATGTGTAACATTCTTATCACAAAAATCATTAAAATAATCCTTTCTCTCACTGCGGCCTTTTTCTCTAGAACACAATCTGACCTGAATGATCTAAAGTGACACTGGTTTAGAACCTTTGGACACAAACAAATGTCTGGACTCTTTGTGAAGCTGGAACTGGGACGGGGGACCGGACTGGGACAGGGTTTAGAACTGGACTGGGTCTGGGACAGGTCAAGGGACTAGACTGAGAAAGAATTCAGAACCGGACTGGGAACAGGATTTAAGATTGGACTGTGACTGGACAAGGGGACTGACTCTGTTTGCCCACTTATATTTACTTTTTATCACTTGTGTGTGTAGAATCTTAACCAGGGCTTTTCAATAGGCGGCCCGAGGGCTAAATCAGGCCTCCACACCAATTAAATCCGGCCCCTGACCCATCTTCCAAGCTTTAGAAAATATATGTGTTTTATATTTACCGGCAGGGGTGTAGCACCAAATTCTGGGCCCCAGGTACAAATATTGTTGATGGACCCCTAATACATAATCTTGTATTTTATTTATTCTTATCTATTTATTTAGGTTTAATTTTTTGCAAGAATATCCACATAAATATTTAGTTTTTACATTCCACAGAGCAGTCATTTTTCAAGGTTTGCAATGTTTGTTTTAGTGAGAAACTCTCCAATTTAACTGAAATCTGCAAACTTTTACATATAATATAGGGCTGTGCCAAAAATTGAAAGATTGAGAGATCGCGATCTCAACTTTGCTCGATCTCGATGATAAGGCTTGCGCATTAAGATCGACAAGTCCATCAGCCAATCACAATGCAGAAAATGCACGCGGCGCTGCCTGGTAGTTTTAGCCAATCACAACGTGGTAAATGCACGCGGTACAGAGTGGGAGTTGCCGCCCACTACAGCCGTTATTTTAAAGATAAAATGGTCATCGTTAATAAAATGCCTTTAACTTTTACTTATAATGACGAGCCACGCATTTTATCCGCGTCCGTGCGCGTCCTGAACCAGAGGCAAGCCTCCGGGATCCCCGCGTGTGTTTGAGGCAGCAGCCGGGGAGGCATGCACTGAGCACGAATCAAGCCAGCGTCAATCCCCGTGTGAGACGAGCCTGGGGCGCCGCGGGACCGCGCAGCCCACTTCAGCGCGAGGTTAGTGACAGAAAAGGCTCATACAGACGGCTTCACGCGTAAAGTGTTGTACCTGTGAGTCTCCCGCAGAAACACTCGTCTGTTACGTTATTATCTCTGTGAGAGGCGCGCTTTCCCACGTCTCTCTCTCTATTCTCTCCCTTTTCTCCACTTCATAAGTGGCGACGCACTTTCATTTACAAGTACACGCACGAATTCTTTTCACTTCGTGAATTTAGCCGCTGTATTCACGCGTGAGTAAAGCATCTGTCTTGAGTTGAGAAAAAAAAGTATATCGCAGCACTTGTGCTCGCTTCCCTGGGAAGCTGTCAGTCATCCGTGAACAGCAAGCGTGTATAAGTCTTGTTTACAGTCTGACTCTGAACGCACGGACTGACCGCAAAATGAACAAATAATTATAATTAAATAGCCTCCAGTAAATCATGTTTATTTTTCTTTGACTGTTTATTTATTAGCCTTATTATTTATCAAGCTGACCTGGGACGTCTAGTCTATTCTTTCTGGTCAATTTTACCATTAAAATTAGGGGGACTTTCACCTATTAATAAATAATAGTGAAGCTTTTTTGAAAAGACATGTAGTTTCATATTTTTTTTGTATAATATATAATTTGCATAATACTACCATTTTAGATTATTTTCATCAAAAAAATCGAATCGAAAATCGAGATCGAACGATATGAAGAAAAAAATCGTGATCTATTTTTTTCCCAGATCGCCCAGCCCTAATATAATATTATACATTTTTGTTGTTGCCTTTGTTAAAGGGGCACAGTGTAACTTTTTGCTCAAAAATAAACATGGATAAAAGCATGTTTTTGTCATTTAGATTTTTTTTTGCACTAAATAAATAAGAAAAATTGGCGTTTATTCTGAATGGCGTTATTATTTGTACTATTTTTTCACAATTTGTGATAAAACATATTTATCTCCACACAAAATTACCCCAAGTATTTTTGAATTTTCTTTTTCTACTGAATTTTGTAGTTGACTTGTCGCCTGCAGAAAGTTACACAGTGCACCTTTAGCAATTTGGCAATTATGTGGACATTAATTTCCTTTTTATTAAGTGATTTTCTTTGGTTTGTGAAATTTGTGACTTTTTAAACTAAGATGTGAAGAATCCCTCAGATAGCATAAATAAGTGTACTTATCTATTCAGAACGATGGGGGGCCCTTTCCTACCCTGGGCCCTGGGGGAGCTAGTACCCTTTACCCCCCCAGTCCGACACCCCTGTTTACCATCTGAGATTTGTTCTTTTTCTGATTGTGTTTAGTCTAGTTCATCATTCGGTTCCTATTCTGCTTCCAAATCTACAAAAACGCCAATGAAAGGGCCACGAAAAAGAGGCTTGGAACCCCAGACTGCACCACAAAAAATATACTAAATTATATATTGCAAAAGTAGAACAGCTACAAAAAATATAACTACAAAGAAAGTAAAAATCTGAAAAAGTAAAAAAAAAAAAAAAAACAAATCTACAAAAACATCTAGAAAAAAATATGATAGAAAAAAGTGCTCGAACCTAACAGTAAATGTGTGTATGTGTATGTATGTGTATGTACAGTATATGTATGTGTATATTAGGGCCGTGCGATGTTGACTAAGATGAATTTCTCATTGTTTTTCTGGCAGGTCGACCACGTTCAGACGATACTTTGTCAGTCCAACAGAAATGTGTTACATGTTTAGTTGACGTCAATAGGTTGCGTTCACTTCAATTCAAGGAACCGTTCACTTTTGCTGTTACAATAAATTTTGATAGATTGCCCGGCTCTGAAGTGGTCAGGCTCTTTGAGGAAACGCCCACTTCTCCCTCTGTCTGTGCATTACAACTATGGAAACTTTACCGAAAACCTGCCTGTTTCTAAGTGACTTTTATCGATTTCAGTTGTAAAATGGTTCCAACAGGCAAGAGGTTGTAAGCCTAATGCAGCTTTTTCTCTAACATTTTGATGACGCTAGAAGACACCAGTGGGTGGCAACAATAAATCCAAAGAACTGGAATCTCTCTAAGTTGTTACAGATTTGCAGTGAACACTTTGTACAAGATAAGTCAGTACTAATGAGAAAAAATGCAAGACTTTTGAAACAAAAGATGCAATGAATCTCTGAAGCAACTTGCATCATGTGTGTCTAACACTAGCCTCACATGATCTACAGCCAAGTGACTGAAAACCTTTGAAATCTGCTCCAGTGTGAGACAAAACCCTGTTTTATTAAATCACAAACACAGCAGGAGGAAGAGTCTGGATCAGCTGCATTCATGAGCTTTTCTAAATACCTTACTTTGTGCTTCGTCTAAGAGACAAATGTACTGAACGTGCACTTGAAGCATCCAGCAGCTTTCTTTATGGAAAAATAAGAAAATGTGTGAGAATGTGTCAGTTTTGCTCCTGTAAAGCTGCGTACTCACACTTCTGCCTCCATCATGGTGCAGACACGTGATCATGTGACGTAGGTGCAAAGGGTCAATATGTGTGTATTAGGTCTGGGCAATATTGTGATAAAATTCGAATCGTGAGCACATCTCTGTGACAATTTGCTTTTTTGATGAAATCGTCACATCGTGATTTCATTTTTTCTCTATTTGATGCATCTGTCTGTTCAAATATAGATAATTTTTTTCCAACCTCTTAGTCTTAGAGTGGCCAAATTCAAGTCTTTACAGCGACTTTGGGCTTTTTTTTTCAAAGTCTTTTCTGGACTACACTTTTAAGTCATAAAAGGAAAGAAGCTTCGCAATTTTTCAGGTTTGATTTGTTAAAATCAATTTATATGACTGAAATTTTTTGCATGTTTTCATGTCTAAAAGTCGTTAACGTATGAAAAGCAATTGATATGGCAAAAACATTTGTTTTGCAGCAAAACAAAATGTTCTAATTAATTGATTCTTTTATTAACTCTTTATTGAAGGGCTGAGTTTGCTTGTTTCTCTCTAAAAATCTGGCAACACTGGTCAGCTTTTGACAGCTGCTTTTAGCTGTTGATAGTGAAGTGTGTTTACCTAAAAAAAATATAGGAAAATAATTGGTCTACAAGAATCGTGATAAAATCGCAATCGTGATCTGGCCCCAAGAAAATCGGAATATACATTTTTTGCCATATCGCCCAGCCCTAGTGTGTATATATGTAAATATATTTATATGTACAGTACAGACTAAAAGTTTGGACACACTTTCTCATTCAAAGAGTTCTCTTTATTTTCATGATTATGAACATTGTAGATTCAAACTGAAGATATAAACACCATGAATGACCAGAAGGGAGAGTGATGACCTCTACAGTCACCAGACCTGAACCCAGTTCAGATGGTTTGAGCTGAACCACAGTGTGAAGTCAAAAGGGTCTAACAAGTGCTAAACATCTCTGAACTCCTTCAAGACTGTTGGAAGAGCATTTCAGGTGACGACCTCTTGAAGCTCATCAAGAGAATGTGAGAGTGTGTAAAGCAGTAATCAAAGCAAAAGAACCTAGAATATGACATATTTTCAGTTGTTTCACCCTTTTTGGCTGTACTATACTTCCACATGTGTTAATTCATAGTTTGGATGCCTTCAGTGTGAATCTACAATGTTCATAGTCATGAAAAAAAAAAAAAGTATTTGAATGAGAAGGTGGTCTGTACTATATATATATATATATATATATATATATATATATATATATTAGGGGTGTTGAAAAAAATCGATTCTTAAAAGGATCGCGATTCTACCTCAAACGATTCAGGATCGATTCCAAATTCTCCAAAATCGATTTTAAATTACGTCAGTGTTTATGCTGCATCTGCGGTCTGCTGCGCTAAAATAGCTCCTACATGACATGATTTAGATCGTCAGAAAACTGCTAAAATGTCTGTGTCTGAGTTTAAACACATATAATATCCTCTAATAAACTCTTTGTGCCACAATTTCAACAAAATTTTGTGTTGGAGCAGCCTCTTCTCTCTCTCCTTCTCTCCCTCCGCACGGGAGCGAGGGGAAGGAGGGGGGCCGGTGCCGAGCGCACAGACCAGTGGCACACACACAGACACACACGCGGCAGCGGCAGCACACAAACAGAGCAGAGACTTACGTGAGGCAGAAGGGAGAAAGTGGATCGACATTCAGAGTTTTTTAGCGCTACTTTACATCCATGTGCTCCATGATTTGTCCCGTGTTGTTGTTGTTAGCGGTGGGGAGCAGCTAACGCGCTAACTAGCCACAACTTGTCTGCATTAAAGGGCCAGTGACCCATTTATTACATTTACTGAAAAATGAATTCTAAAGCATTGAAAAATGTTATCTTTGACAAAAACATAAGTGTAATAATTGCAAGATGGTGGTAAATTAGCCCCAACAACATTTTAATGAAGAAAAAAACAAACAAACCTAAGAACAAAATTAAAAATGACTTTTAAAATAAATTGAGAATCGTTTAGAATCGAAAATCGAGAATCGTTTTGAATCGAAAATCGAGAATCGTTTTTGAATCGAATCGTGACCCCAAGAATCGGAATCGAATCGAATCGCCTGATACTCAAAGATTCACACCCCTAATATATATATATATATATATATATATATATATATATATATATATATATATATATATATATATATATATATATATATATATATATATTGTTGTTATGTTTTTATAAAAATGTGCATTTCCTTTTTTTAATATATATTTTTATAATTCTATATTAGGTTTTTTTCACACCTTTTTTGACAATTGTTTTTATCTTTATTAGTTGTAGTTTATTTTATTTTATTTCTGTATTTTCACTAATGTTTATTTTTTTGCATTTAAAACTAAAATAAACACATTGGGCATAAATAAAATAATAATAATCAGTTCCTTTGTCGGTAAATCCTCTGGACTTTAAACTGCTTCTGTGGAATCTCATGTGTAACGTTCTTATCAAGAAAATCATTAAATTAACCCTTTATCGCTCTGGCCTGTGTTCAGTTTGTAGTGGCGTCATTATGTCCTGCAGGTCCAAAAGTAAATGTCCCACAATGCATCTGGAAAAGCAGTGAGCATCCCCAGACATGTTTGAATAAATAAACTTAAACCTGATGAAGTGACTCCTAAAACAACAACAACGCCTCTGGAGTTTAATCCAGAAAAGTCAAAGTAATGACACAGTAAACTGAGTGGACAGAGGCAGAAGTTTACAAAAGTTTGAATCATTTATTTATAGTTTAGTTTCAGTTAAAAGTCTTGTTCATTATACATTTTAATCAGTTTAACAAACACCAAGTTGCAGTCGAAAGTCCAGAAGTTTGGGACCAGCCCTTAAAGGAGACTATATATTTAGGATGAAACTATGACATATGCTGATTAATAATTTATTCATTTTTCTACCGCTTAATCCCGTTAGGGGTCGCGGGTGACTGGAGCCTATCCCAGTAACTTTTGGGCCTTAGGCGGGCAACATCCTGGACGGTGGCCAACTCGTCGCAGGGTTAGACAGACAAACATTCACTTTCTCATTCACTCAGAGAAATTTACAGTGATGCCCAATTAACCTAAACATGCATGTTTTTGGAGGTGGGAGGAAACCGGAGTGCCCGGAGAAAACCCATGGTGACACGGGGAGAACATGCAAACTCCACCCAGAGAGATGGTGAGATGTTGATATGGTCCGACCCGGGAGTCGAACCCACGACCTCCTTATTGGGAAGCCAGAGCTCTAACCACTTGGCTACCGTGCACCCACTGATTCATAATTTACATTTTGTTTATTATTAACCATCGAGATCGACGACACTTCATTAACATGGACCAATTTTATCTTTAAAATAGAGACTGTAGGGCAGGTGCCATAATCCATGTGCAGTTGTTTGTATAAGACAATAATATAAATAACAGGTTGTTCTCCTAATTGACCAGTTTCCAGACCCTCTGCATAAAGAAAAGTTTAGCGTAAACTCAGCTTGTGTCATCGAAAGGTTCTTTATCTGACTGCAAAGTACCTGCCCCAGAGCAGGAGCTAAAAAAAGTCCCTAAAGTGTGGCTCCAGTCCATAGTTCCTGCTTTGTGAGAGCTCACCTAAAATGGGGACTGGAACCAAAAAAGTACTAGGAACTGAAAAAGTTCCTACAGTGGGAAAAGGGCTAAAATCTAGCGCACATATGAGTTACCTCCACAGTTTCAGATTCAAAGAGGAGATGGGCGACTCTGACAGACCCAGGGACACAGCCACTAAGGCCCTGAACACTCTCTCTCAGCTCTGCAGCAGCTCTCTCCACAGTCAGCGCTCTATAGATGCCAAAAAGGCCTGAAATCGTCCTCATCCTGCGCTCTGTATGTGTCTAGTGTATCTACGCTTGATGTGCTGAATATCCCCACAGTAATCAGACTAACAGTGAGATCTGTGCATTTGGATTTGGATTCTCCAAGCTCATATTTCACAATATTTGGCCGCTGGCAGAGCCTGAAGGTTGGATGTGGTAACAGTGAGTGAGAGTGACAGCCTCTGTAAGGGGAGGGACTTCAGCTGCTTCTGTATAAAGCATCCTCATCAGAGAGAAATCACTTCATCCACCGTCTCAGCATCAGCAGAGATTAAACATACAACAGGTACGTTTGAGATTAAACATACAACAGCTACGTTTGAGATTAAACATACAACAGGTACGTTTGAGATTAAACACACAACAGGTACGTTTGAGATTAAACACACAACAGGTACGTTTGAGATTAAACACACAACAGGTACGTTTGAGATTAAACACACAGCAGGTACGTTTGAGATTAAACACACAACAGGTACGTTTGAGATTAAACACACAACAGGTACGTTTGAGATTAAACACACAGCAGGTACGTTTGAGATTAAACACACAGCAGGTACGTTTGAGATTAAACATACAACAGGTACGTTTGAGATTAAACATACAACAGGTACGTTTAAGATTAACCATACAACAGGTACGTTTGAGATTAAACACACAACAGGTACGTTTGAGATTAAACACACAACAGGTACGTTTGAGATTAAACATACAACAGGTACGTTTGAGATTAAACATACAACAGGTACGTTTGAGATTAAACACACAACAGCTACGTTTGAGATTAAACATACAACAGCTATGTTTGAGATTAAACACACAACAGGTACGTTTGAGATTAAAACACACAACAGGTACACAACAGGTACGTTTGAGATTAAACACACAACAGGTACGTTTGAGATTAAACACACAACAGGTACACAACAGGTACGTTTGAGATTAAACACACAACAGGTACGTTTGAGATTAAACACACAACAGGTACGTTTGAGATTAAACACACAGCAGGTACGTTTGAGATTAAACACACAACAGGTACGTTTGAGATTAAACACACAACAGGTACGTTTGAGATTAAACACACAACAGGTACGTTTGAGATTAAACACACAACAGGTACGTTTGAGATTAAACACACAACAGGTACGTTTGAGATTAACACAACAGGTACGTTTGAGATTAAACATACAGCAGCTACGTTTGAGATTAAACATACAACAGGTACGTTTGAGATTAAACACAACAGTTACGTTTGAGATTAAACATACAACAGGTACGTTTGAGATTAAACACAACAGTTACGTTTGAGATTAAACACACAACAGGTACGTTTGAGATTAAACACAACAGTTACGTTTGAGATTAAACATACAACAGGTACGTTTGAGATTAAACATACAGCAGCTACGTTTGAGATTAAACATACAACAGGTACGTTTGAGATTAAACACACAACAGGTACGTTTGAGATTAAACATACAGCAGCTACGTTTGAGATTAAACATACAACAGCTACGTTTGAGATTAAACATACAGCAGCTACGTTTGAGATTAAACATACAGCAGCTACGTTTGAGATTAAACATACAACAGGTACGTTGAGATTAAACATACAGCAGCTACGTTTGAGATTAAACACACAGCAGGTACGTTTGAGATTAAACACTCAGCAGGTACGTTTGAGATTAAACATACAACAGGTACATTTAAGATTAAACATACAGCAGCTACGTTTGAGATTAAACATACAGCAGGTACGTTGAGATTAAACACACAACAGGTACGTTTGAGATTAAACACACAACAGGTACGTTTGAGATTAAACATACAACAGGTACGTTTGAGATTAAACACACAACAGGTACGTTTGAGATTAAACATACAACAGCTACGTTTGAGATTAAACATACAACAGCTACGTTTGAGATTAAACACACAACAGGTACGTTTGAGATTAAACATACAACAGCTACATTTGAGATTAAACACACAACAGCTACGTTTGAGATTAAACACACAACAGCTACGTTTGAGATTAAACATACAGCAGGTATGTTTGAGATTAAACATACAGTATTGCATTTGTTTTAGTCGCAGAGAGACCTTTAACGTGACTGTTTTCAGTCATTACAACTTGAGTTTTCTGTAACAAAGACAATGGGAGCAGCACAAACACCAACAGTGGAAACTACAACAGCGGATACGGCAACAGCGGATACGGCAACAGCGGATACGGCAACAGCGGATACGGCAACTGTGTCTGTGTTTCAGAGATTACCATGAGGACAGCAACCCAAGTTACAGTGAGTATCATTACACAAAACAACTGCAACTTTTCCCACTAAGTTTATCATTCTAATAGTATAATTGTCATAACTTTAAGGCTCACCTGATGGCCCAGTCTTTCCCTGGAGAGAAGTGTCCTGGAGGTGAGAACTCATTCATTTAACACCACTGTTGTGTTGGTCGGTTGCTCTCTTAGTGTAAAGGCTTTCGTGTGGAAACAACACAATCTGCTCCATTTTATTTTTGATTTAATCCACTTCTTACATATGAATCTTTAGAACATTCACCTGCCTCCAGTTTGTACAATTTTGGCTTCTTTTTTTTAAAACACATACATATATTTGTGAGCATTTTGGTCTGAATTAACTTTAGAAGAAGCACATGTAACATCTTCCACAAAACCAACATCTGTATATGAGACACACATCTGAGCTGTGTCATGCTGCGTTCAGACCAAACAGCGTCGAAGCGTCTAGTTTCATGCGTTGAAGCGAATTTTGATGCAGAAAATTTCCAGACAGTTGTTCTGCTGTCTCTGTCCTCCTCCAGTGTCTCGTCCTACAGCAGGTTTAAACATTTTGAATAGATCCATGTGAGGCATTGTCAGTCCAGATCAGGTCCATGTTGTTTGTTTTGTGTCGACAGATTTTCAGAGAAACGAGCAACCAAGTCATTGAAAAAAGCCCCAAAAACAAGCACCTTCTCGTTAATAAAAGTTATATAAGACTTCAGTAAACAGTCCTTCTTCCCTCTTGATGTGAGGCAGAGCAGCGTCACTACGTCACAGGAGAGTCGTGTCTGATTGGTGGACTCTACGTACGACGCTTGAAAGTTCAGCAATGCGTAACTCAGGCTTCGATACCTGCTGTAGGTTGAAGCAGCCACTTCACAAGACGCAGCATCAGCAGACGTCTGAAAAGTGAATTTCAACGCCCTAGACGCCTCAAGACGCAGGTTTACATTAACTTATCCTGTAAACTGGACACTTTGGACGCTCTGACGCTTCGGTCTGAACGCAGCATCAGGTTTTTGCTCCCCTTAACCTGTTTTGGACGTGAGCAGGTGCTTGACAAATGAGGCTCCTCGTTTCTACACTGTCCATAAGGCAGTTTAACTTAAAAATACACCAAGTACAATTTCTGCTTTAAAGTTTTTATCAATTAAACTCATGTGAGTGAGTCTATCTGTTCTGTCTCTTTCTCCTCTCTCTCGCCCCCCTCATCCCTCGCTCTGACTCTTAGTGACTCTCTCTTTCTCTCCCTCTCTCTTTTCTCTCTCTCCTGTTTCTTTCTCTCTGGACCTCTCCTGTCCCCCTCCCCCCTTTTCTCTCTCTCTCTCTTTCTCTCTTCTGTCTCTTTCTCCTTCCTCCCTCTCTCTCTCTGATTCTCTCTCTTTTCTCTCTCTCTTTTCCTCCTCTTTCATTCTTTCTTTCTTTCTTCTCTCTCTCCTTTCTCTCCTTCTTTCTGACTCCCCCGTCCCTCTCTCCTCTTTCGACCCTCTCTTTTTTCTGTCTCTCTCTTCTCTCTCCTCTTTCATTCTTTTATTTTTTTTCTCTTTCTCTCCTCTCTCTCCCTTTCATCTCTCTCATTCTTTCTGTGAGTCTCCCCATATCTACTCTTTCAACCCCCTCTCTTTCTCTCTCTTCTCTCTCTCTCCTTTGACTCTTTGACTTTACCAACACAAACATTTATGTTCATTTCTCTTTTTTCCCAAGTCAAACCAAAGAAAGAAAAACTCTTCTCTTGTGGCTGTAGTTTGTAATCTGTAGTGTTTCATTTAGTTTTCATGTTTGTTGAACGTGTTTTCTCTGCTCACAGCGACAGTGCTTTGGCTGAACTTGTGACTCGTGTGAAAAACCTTTAAACCCAAAGGAGCGTCTCAGCTGCGTGTGCTTCTGTACGGACCAGCCGGATCAGGAAAGTCGGCCTTCGTGGACTCTGTGGCCGGCGCCGTCGACGGTCAGAGTGTGACGCTCACTGAAGCCGGCGCACAGCGGTTCGGTCGTGTTTCTGACTCTAGTTCTGTGAGAATCCTGTAGAGAGACTGACTGTAGCCTTGTCTCTGTCACAGTTCACGTCTCACACACTGAAGCTAAAAGGAGACGAAGACACAGAGATCCCAGTTGTGTTCAACGACGTGACATGGCTGAGTGAAGACGGTCGTGGAGTTGGAGCAGAAGACGTCAGACTGATCCTGAAAGGACACGTGAAGGACAACTACATGGTGAGTGTCTGAAAACATGTTGAAGTTGGGACACTTGATTTTTATATCAGTCCAGCTCGCTCCCACAAACTTTTTGGCTTAGTAACCACATTAAGTTTTGGGTTCAAACATGCAGGGCCGGTGTAACGTCGAGATCGGACCCCCCTTGTTTAAAGTTAGAGCTAGAAAATCAGTAATATTTTTTTAATATTTTTTCTTTCTTTGCTAACTCTCACCCAAACCCCAATCCTAAACTGCCTCTCGTACACTGCGGTCCATTATTGCCCAAAGCCATGCGTATTCAAGTGGAACATCGCGAGAATGCTCGCAATACGTCTTGAATATGCTTAATTCAAGTCATTTTCTAAGTTAGACATTCGTTTTTTTGCAGTGAAAAGATGAGCTGGATTTGTGAGTTTCAGTTTGAATCAGAAGCAAAATAGATTTTATTGCCATTGTCAGTGAGTAACAAAATTCACAAACTTCGATACTAATGTGCAACATATAACATTTACAAAATAATAGTATAAACAGAAAAAATATTAGCTATGATAAAAGATACCTTAAAAATATAATATAAAGTATACCAAGTATTAAAATAATAATAAAAATACATACAGCGATCAGAACAATAGTGCAATTTGTCAGTGCAAGTGCAAGTGGATAAGATAATACTAGCAAGTGACCATGTGATGAGTGATTCCAATGTTTTATAAAGTGTTGATGAGTCCTACAGCAGAGGGAAAGAAACTGTTCTTGTGGCGTGAGGTTCTGGTCCGGACCGTAATCTCCTGCCCGAGGGGAGTGGCTCAAAAGTCTGTGTCCAGGGTGAGAAGGGTCAGCTGCTATCCGACCTGCACGCCCCCGAGTCCTGGAGACGTACAGGTCCTGGAGACGTACAGGTCCTGGAGACTCACAGGTCCTGGAGACGCACAGGTCCTGGACACATACAGGCGGCACGGTGGCTGAGCGGTTAGCGCTCTTGCCTCACAGCAAGAAGGTCGCGGGTTCGATTCCCGCGCGGGCCGGGCCTTTTTGTGTGGAGTTTGCATGTTCCTCCCCGTGTCTGGGTGGGTTTTCTCCGGGCACTCCAGTTTCCCCCACCAACCAATAACATGCATGTTAGGGTAAAAATCCTCCAGCTACGGTAGTCCTGACCAAGCCTAGCAACAACATCTGGAGATGGGTCCCCGAGCGCTGCACTGCGGCGATCACTGCTCCTGAGGAGATGCCCCAGAGGCATTGAAGGATGGGTCAAATGCAGAGGACAAATTTCCCTACGGGGACAATAAAGTGTACCTTACCTTAGGTCCTGGAGACGCACAGGTCCTGGAGTCGTACAGGTCCTGGAGACGTACAGGTCCTGGAGACGCACAGGTCCTGGAGTCGTACAGGTCCTGGAGACGTGCAGGTCCTGGAGACGTGCAGGTCCTGGAGACGCGCAGGTCCTGGACACGCGCAGGTCCTGGACACGCGCAGGTCCTGGACACGCGCAGGTCCTGGACACGCGCAGGTCCTGGACACGCGCAGGTCCTGGAGACGCGCAGGTCCTGGAGAGATGTAGGCGGGAGGAGCGAGTCTTGTATCTGGAGCAGGTTTCCTCCTGTAACAGCGGACTCAGATAAGCAGGTGTGAGTCCTGATGTGGTTTTATATCTGAACATGAACATGTTTGTGTGGACGAGACGACAGCGAGGGTTAGTTCACCTGAGAGAGCAGCAGTCAGTGTGTGTCCTGAAGGAAGCATTTGTGACAAAACCAATCGCAGAAAGATGAATCACATCCAGCTTTACAAGGTTCCTTTTAGAGGCTGATAAACGACGTCAGTGTAATCAAACAGTGGAAGAATCTCAAGTATAAGACACTGACAGTACGCAGCATTGTCAGACCTATTTGTTGGAAAAGCTAAAGTTTAATGATTTTTTATTTACCCAGCAGTGTGTTTCTGTCTGTCTCCAGTTCAACCCAGTGAAAGCCCTGCAGCAGTGTGATGAGTTCTACAGAAAAGATCCCTGTGTGGACCACAAAGTGCACGTTGTGGTGTGTTTCCTGGACGCAAAGTCTGCAAACGCCAACGACTCGACTGTGCTGCAGAAGCTGAAGGAAATGATGGACGCTGCCACAGACCTGGGTGAGAAACATCACAACAGGACTAAACTACGGCTGCTTTACGTTTGGATTGAGATGTTCTGTTGTTCTTTGTGTTCCAGGGATTCCACACGTGGCCATCGTCTCACACATCGATCACATCAGTGCACAGATACAGGATGACATAAAGAAGGTTTTCTGCAGCCAAGACTTTCAGACAGAGGTGAGTATGGAGCAGAAACATTTGAGCATCTGTACTTTGATTTATCTGTAAAAAGAAGTGTGTGTAACTGGATTTATGTGTGTAGAAAGATATTTTGTTATAAGCGTTTAGGCGTTGAGGCTTTGGGAGAAGAGAACACTTTTAATGCCCCAACGCGCTTCTTTGCGCTCCCGCTTTTATTGCCAAAGGCTTTGTTTTGCTCGTAGACAGACCACTGAGAGAGAGAAGGAGAGAGAGAAAGAGAGAGGCTTGCTGCCTTTATAAAACGTAGCTTATCCGACAGCACAACTTTCTCCTCCTCCAGACAGTATCCTTTTGCTGTCTCTGTCCTCCTCCAGTGTCACTTCGTACAGCAGTGGTTTAAACACGACAACAAACATTTTTATTAGATCAATGTGAGCTCTGCTTCAGTCCAGATTATGTCTGATATCGTTTGTTTTTCACTACGTCACTGGAGAGTCGTATCTGATTGGTGGACGCTGCGTTCAACGCTTGAAAGTTCTGCAGAGCCCAACTCTGGCGTCGACACCTGATGAGGTCAAAGCGTCTGACGCAGGTTGAAACGTTTACTTCACAAGACGCCTGCCGGTTTTCATCCAAGGCTTGCAGCATCGACTCCAGACTCAAAAGATGATGTTGACCATAAATCTTTTATTAATAGGCAAAGCAGGCACAGGACATGATTGATCTTACAAAGACTTCTCAGTCACTAGTACAGCTGTCGCACCATTTTATACTCACTCATTCTGTCAAACATGACTTATTATGTAAAACGTTACATAAAGAACAAGTACAGAAGAAGACACAGACACATTACATGCTTATATCACCAGTACAGAGTTCAAGGACGACAGCTTCTTTCCTAATAACTTAAGATAATGATAAATAAGACAATGATAATATTATTATTTTGTAGAACAGTAGATGTTGGCTGCAATAAACAAACTTTAAACTAGGGTGGTGGTCATTCAAAGAAAGCACTTGTGGTAATAGGACAGAAAGAATTCCCACACGCCCGAGTAAGCACATTTTAGTGCGCTAGACGCCAATTTGTGCTGTAAATTCACTGGACGACTCAAGTCGCAGGTTTGCATTGACTAAACATGTAAACTGGACACACTGAACGCTTCGATGCTAGACGCTCTTTTAAGTTGTTTTCACAAAACGTCACTCAAACTTCAAACCCTCTTTTCTTCTCAAGTCTGAACTAACAGAGAAAACTCATTTCAGCAGAGATAACACAAGGTTTAAAGCAATAGTTTTGTGATCAATAGATTATAACATGAAGACAGACACAGAGTGAGAAAGCAGATGTGGAATCATTTACTGAAAACTCATGTTTATAACAAACACTGTAATCGTGCTCTTCCAGCTGAGACATGTGAACATTGTGAACATTAACACAATGATCAACAGTAAATGTGCAGGACAAAACTGTCAGATTCTGTTTTCATGAGACTGAAGTGAGACAAAAGTCACTCATCACTAAATAAATAAATGTTTGTTGTTTTCACAGATGGAAAAGTTCAGTGCCGCTCTGGGGATTCCACCAAACAACATCTTTCCCGTTTGGAACAACTACGCCGGAGCTCAGGAACAGGAGGCTCACATTCTGCTTTTGGAGGCGTTTGGTTCCATGTTGAGTCTTGGAGATGATTTTCTGAGAGTTTAAGTGTTTCTCATCCACATTAAACTCACATAAAGATACAGTCTGATGCTTTTGTGTTGAGTCAGTCTATGTCTGTGAGTCTGGCAGCAACAACGACTCAATCACCACAATAAAATGTAAATGAAAAGTTTTTCTGATTCTTACTTTGTGTAATTGCACCACCACAGCTGTAGAGGGCAAACATGCACTGTCCTGTGTGTTGCATAGATGCTTGCAACATAAGGGCTATTTTGCTGTAAGCACCTGCCCAATTGGTGGTAGGTACAAATGTTCAGCACTTCTTTCCTTTTTGGCCAAACAATAGAAAACCAGCTGCATGTTTGTAAGGATGTGTGGGACTAACTGCTGGAGCAAAAATATGCATTTATTCTAATATAATAAGCTAAAAATAGCCTAATAGTGGCAAGGCGCACTAATTGCTAATTTTTAGTTATTATTTTGTAGGTAGGTAATGAAAGTAATCAGTTTGGGGCACCAGAGTTAATCTTTAAAGTCTAACTCAAACTTTCTAAACCTACACACCTCGTTGTCTGTCTGAAGGCGCAGCTCTCTCATTATAGTGACAAAAGTCCTAATTATAAAATCAAGTAACCAGCAGTGTTGGGCAAGTTCCTTCAAAAAAGTAATTAGTAACTAGTTACTTCTCCAAAAAAGTAATTGAGTTAGTAACTGCGTTACTGAGTGATGAAAGTAACTAATTACTAGACAAAGTAATTACAATTAAATTACTCACAAAAAATGAAATAATAAATAAATATGTTTTACTATTCTATAGCCAATCTTATTGAAAATCACCAAAATCAACCAGCTGCAGCGTTAACAGTTTTCTCCTCCAGACACTGAACTGTCACGACAACAACAACACAAGCCAAACCTGCCTCGTGCAGCAGAAACAGCCCAAACAGCACAAGAACCAAACACACGCGGACATTAGAACATAATAAACATCTACACGCAACAAAACAGAGGTGAACTGCGGCCAAAAAGCCAATGAAACTAGCAGCACTTAAAAGAGAAAGTTACCTGTATCCACTGTGACTTTGCGATGCGATCTCTTTAAACTCCAAACGCACGCGTCCGTCTGTAAACTCCAAACGCACGCGTCCGTCTGTAAACTCCAAACGCACGCGTCCGTCTGTAAACTCCAAACGCACGCGTCCGTCTGTAAACTCCAAACTCACGCGTCCGTCTGTAAACTCCAAACACACGCATCTGTGACGATAGTGGTTAGTACCGTCCTGAGCGGGAGTCGAACCAGGATCTTTCGTTCCGCAGGCGACCGACAAACACGTTGAGCTAAAGGGAACGCTCCCGTTAGCCCAATCTGCCGGTCCTGCTTTTATACCTGAGGGGGTGAGTTTATCCCATACCACCACACACTTCACCGACCTGGTCCCTCGTGTGGGTCTACACCGGTTACACATCCATCTGTAAACTCCAAACGCACGCGTCCGTCTGTAAACTCCAAACGCACGTGGCACTCGCGCTGTCGTCTGTTTTCATTTCCATGTAGGTAAAATAGCGCAAAATAACAAAAAATCCTCTTAAACTGCACTAGTTTGAGCAGATTTCCTCATTGTGTTTTGGAAAGTGAGCGGAGGAAGCTTGTGTCGCGCTCAACCAATCACAATGTCAGAAAAGTCAGTACACCCGCCCAACGGTGCTTCTGATTGGTTACTATTGCAGTTTAAGCCAATCAGCGCCTCTTCTCCATCTCTGGCTTCTTTTACTTCCGTCAGCTGCTCTCATGAGTCTCTGAATGAGACGACAGCGGCTCTGATCACAGTGACAGTAACTATAACGGCGTTATCACTGACGGGAAAGTAATTAATTAGATTACACGTTACTCATCAAAGTAACGCTGTTAGTAACGCCGTCATACTTAAACGCCGTTACTCCCAACACTGGTGTTCAGCCACCATTTTGGTCTTACGTCCCATCGAGGCCGGAGTTGAGGTGCTCCTAAATGTTCAGCAAGTTGGAGGCCTTTCCTCGTTTGGGCCACGATCATCCGAAAGGTGCCGTTGTTCGGTGGGTTTAGCAGCAGTTAGAGAGTCCCATTTTGTAGCTTGGTGATGCTGGTCTAAGAACTGTCCATCAGCCCCGGGTCTACGGGGGTGCAAAAGGGTGCATTGCACCCTCATTTGAAAATTTTGCACCCTCTGTTTTGATTCAGAGCCGCCAATCTGTTGACCAGAGAGGAGCAGTGCGTAAGGCTGCATATGTAGGAGACACGAGGAGAAGGAAAGAGCGCTCAAAGGTGAGAGGAAACGCGAGGAGACGTTCAAGGAGGAAAAGGCACCTATAGGTGAGAGGAGACATAACAGGAGGCGCGTACTTGAGAAGGAATACATGCTTCTCACGTACGCGCCTCCTCCTCGCGTCTCCTCTCACCTACAAGCGCTTCACGCTGCCTGCGCAGAGACCAAACGAATCACGTTGTGTAGCAGCTACATTCTTTGCATGTATGCATATATTAAGCAAAATAAACGTTTCGGCGATCTGAGGAATGAATGAAGTGACGCGCACTGACTGCCAAATGATTTCCCACTGCAGCCACAGGGCGCACGAGCTCTCCTTTACATCAAAGTTGCGTAACTTTGAGCAGCTGTAGTAAAATGTCTCGTCCACACACAGACTTGTAGTGGACATATTCTAAGAGAGAACAGTCTAAACTTTGTCCCAGTTTTTATTTCGTAGTGATAGGATCAATATTGGCGGAGATAATTAGTTCTAAACACTTTAAAAGTTGATCTGGAAAAATATAGATCTATACGCGCGTTCACGAACAGCGGAGAGTTTTTCATACTTGAACTTTGTTAAATACTGTCCGCAAAGAGGTTCATTAGGTTTATTTCATGTACGACTCAGGCAAAAGTGAGAAATAGGCCACCTACTCCTCCTGTCTCTCTGTGTCACCGCAACAGCGGCGGCGGCCGGTCTGAGAGGGAGATGAAGGGGGCGGAGCTAGAGCTACACAGATTGAACAGAGATCAGTTTAATATTTATTTAAAATAATAAGAATAAAGTGTAGAATAATAAGTTTAGTGTGGTTGAGTTGGTTGCATAATGTGATGCATGTTTAAACTGCATCAAGTTCATAATGCAAAATATTGATTGTTGTTTAAAAAATGGCAATTTGCTAAAATAAATGTAAAATGACCTGACCACAGTGATATAAAATATATATTAAAGAAGCTATAAGTCAAATTGAAATTCCTATATTTAATAACACACAAAACAATATTTAATTTTATTTTGTCAATGTGGCTCTTCTTTAAAAAATAGTGAGGACCACTGCTCTAAACAAACAGCATTGTAACGTATGTTAGTTTTTTTTTAGAAACTCACTTGTAATGTTATGCACTCTACTTCTGCATAGGCCAAGAATTAGCATTGGGAAATGTCCTAGTGGCATTATTAGTGTATTATTATTTTGTCATCAACATAAAATAATAATAGCTATGACTAAAAAAACGTGACAAGGTAATATTGATGAATGAGAAATTGTTCTCACCTGATCTACCTGATAAAATATTTAATAAATAAATAGGCCTAGATCAGTATAAACAGTAATAAAATGTTTACAGTGCTAAAATATGCGTGAGAATACAATAAAATGGCCTTAAACAGGGCAAAATCAGATCTCTTAAGATGATAGATTAACTGTTGTGAAACTTGTGGATTAGGAAAAGTATTTTTTATTTCCTTGTCAAGTATATTGATAATATAATATTGTCTACACATTAAAAGTAACTACAGTGCCCGGAGTTAACGGAACAGCTCAGCTGGTAGAATTTAGAAATATCAGGTATAAATGTTCCTATGATACTTGCACTTGTCTGTTCCCAAGAGCTCCTAAAATGCTTCAGAATGCAGGAAATAACGTCTCTTCTTTAAAAAATCTCACCGGGGTGGGCCCCCACACCCCCCATTTCATGTATGTCCCTGACATGAGTATACCCTCTGGCCTGAGTCCTGAATCTCACCAGATCCTAAAAACACCCCTACACAGTACATCAGATTGACACATTTGGTCACTTAGAATCTTCTAATAACGTTGTCAATGTAAAATACATTATATATGTCAATGTGTTCTAAAAGTGTTGCGTTCTTGTCCATATAGGCCTATATGATCTCTGAAAATAGCTGCACCCTCTTACAACATCAATGCACCCTTTGTCATTTTATTCTGGACCCAGGCCTGCTGTCCATAGACCTGCTCTCAGGGGCCGCTGCTATGTGTAACTGCCTAAAGTCTCTTTCGTTCATGATTGCTCTGAACTCAATGCACTCAATGTCATCTTTCTCTAAATAGTTCCTTTCTCTTGTAACTGCAGATGCACTCCTCCGTTTGCCCTTCATTCAAAGTAACTCACTTGTTTTTAAAAAGCGGGGAGTAGAAAATACAGATACTTCTTGAAAAATGTAAGTAGTAAAAGTAAAAAGCCAACAGATTTTGTAAAACTCAAGTAAAGTACAGATACTCTAAAAAACTACTTAAAGGTGTGGTAGCTAACTTTTTTAGTTGTAAATTAGTCAACTTTGTGCTTTCCACTAAAAAGTAATACAGCACTTTGTGAAAAAATGAGACCTCTGTGTACTGTCTGAACTGAAGAATAAAGAGTTTTAGTTCTAATCAGGAGCTGAATGCGGCGCTCTGATTGGCTGAGCTTGGGGCGGTTACGCCAGTTTCACTTTTTTGTTTGTAAAAAGATGTTTATAAGCTATAACTGCATCCAAAATGAAAACATGTCATTATTAACCATGTGTCGAAGGATTTATGAGAGGAAGTTGTCAGATTTAAAACCTAAATTGTGTTTGCAGTGTAAAAATCAGCTACTCCACCTTTAAGTGAACTGGAGTAAAAGTACTTAGTTACTTGCCAACTCTGCTGATCTGGCCCTCAACCCTCTAGGCCACCTTGTCATTTTCAGAAATTTTCTTGTTCCACCTCAGAAGCCACTCCACCTGAGGCTGAGGCTGTGTGTGAGGGTAGAAAAAATATGAATCATTTTAAAACTATTGCGTGAAATTTAAACATAAAAGTATTACAAAAACATACATCTTTTTGAATGATTTATATTTTTTGTTTGTTTTTTTAATGTATTACAATTGAGGGCGTTTACATGCGCACGAATTACCCGGTTCTGATCAGGGTTGTTAAATATCCTGGTTGTGTGTGTGTCCATGTAAACACCAGAACCTGATTTCAATAACCTGGTTATGAGAAACCAGGTTATTGTCACTGGAGTTTTCTGATAATATTCAGATTATTGTTCCATGTAAACACCATAACCTCAAGATGGCGCGGCTGAGACCAGACGCCGTCGGAATCGCTCTGTCTAAATGTGTTTTGTGTTTAATCCTGCTTGGCCTTTTAACTGCCAGGCTGTCGGCGTTGATAACCTATGACCGAAGCACACTTCTACACATTGAAAGCAGTCAAATGAGCGTGATTAAGGAATCTACACCAGCATGTTCGTGGTGGCCATCTGAGATCCGGAGGGATGTGAGCTCATGCCGGTTTAAAAGGAGACGGGGGAAGCGAGGAGGCGTCCGAAATCGTTTGCGAGCGGAGGCATTGAGACCACCCTTGCCAAGTATATTACTTGCAAATGTGCAGTCACTCGACAACAAACTGGATGATCTTCGAGCACGAGTACGCTTTCAGCGGGATATAAGGGACTGCAATATCTTTTGTTTCACTGAGACGTGGCTCACTCCCAGTATACCAGATCATGCTGTTCTACCAAACGATATGTTTACAATCATTCGTATGGATAGGACACTAGACTCAGGAAAGTCTAAAGGAGGAGGGGTGTGTTTCATGATAAACAATAGATGGTGTAATCCTGCAAACATCAAAGTTCTATCAGACTCTTGTTCTCCTTACCTTGAACACTTAGCCATCCTGTGCCGCCCCTTCTATCTGCCACGAGAAATCACTTCAGTCATCACCATCGCTGTTTATATACCACCGCAGGCAGATACGGATACGGCTTTAGTTGCCTTACAGGACATAATCTCTAAACATCGCAATAAATATCCAGACGCAGCCCTCATAGTGGCAGGTGACTTTAACAAGGCGAACTTAAAACGTGTTTTGCCGAACTTTTACCAGCATGTCACGTGTCCAACGAGGGGCGTAAATATCTTGGATCATTGTTATTCCACCTTCAAAAATGGTTATAAATCTATGTCGCTTCCCGCTTTTGGTAGTTCTGATCATGTTTCGGTTTTTCTCATTCCAAAGTACTCTCAAAAACTAAAGTCGAGACTTCCGCAAACAAAGCAAGTCAGACGCTGGACAGACCAATCAGAGGGGGTTCTCCAGGACGCTCTCGATGACGTTGACTGGGCAATGTTTCAGTCGAGCGCTGATGACATACACGAGTTTACAGACGTTGTGATTAGCTTTGTTTACAAGTTGACAGAAGATGTTGTACCCACAAAGACAATAAAAGTATTCTCAAATCAGAAGCCCTGGGTGGATCGATCTGTGAGAGGTGCTCTGAATGCTCGGACTGCTGCCTACAACCAAGGTGACATGTCCCTGTACAAAGCAGAGCGCTATAACGTACGAAAAACCGTGAACATGGCAAAACAGCGGTATGGGAATAGAGTGGAGCTCCAGTTAGCCGACAGAGACAGCAGACGTATGTGGCAGGGGCTCCGGACCATTACAGACTATAAAGGACCGGCCCATACACCAACTACTGCAGATCAAAACCTAGTAGAGGATTTAAATAAATTCTTTACGCGGTTTGAGGTAAACAGCGCCAGTGTGGTAAGCCGGGGGGAGCCGGTGTTGGAAGACGCTGTATCCTCCGTCTCAGAGCAGGACGTGAGGAGAATGCTGCTGCGGGTCAACGGCAGGAAAGCACCGGGTCCGGATTTTATTCCAGGTCGGTTGTTAAAATCTTGCGCCTACCAGCTTGCTCCAGTGCTTACCCTGATATTTAACTGGTCTCTGAAAATTTGCAAGGTTCCTGCATGTTTTAAAAAATCAACTATTATTCCCATTCCAAAGTTAAAACACCCTGCATGCCCAAATGATTACCGTCCAGTGGCATTAACATCTGTAATTATGAAATGTTTTGAGAGACTGGTCAAAGATATTATTTGCTCCTCTCTTCCTGCTTCCAGGGACCCTCTGCAATTTGCCTATCGGGCAAATAGAAGCAGAGATGATGCCATCTCCCACGTTCTACATTCCACTCTCTCACATCTGGATTCGGGCAGGGGGGGGGTATGTGCGCCTGCTGTTCATAGATTACAGCTCGGCCTTTAACACTATAGTGCCACAAAGGCTGACCCAGAAACTTGGGGAGTTGGGGCTAAGCTCCACCCTCTGCTTATGGGTACAGGACTTTTTAACTAACAGGCCTCAAGTGGTGAAGCTGGGAGCACATATCTCCAGCTGTAGGATCCTGAACATAGGGGCCCCCCAAGGATGCGTCCTAAGCCCCTTCTTTACTGTCTATACACACAGGACTGCACAGCCACGAAAACGTCCAATGCCATCGTGAAATTTGCTGATGACACGGTGGTGATTGGACTTATTTCTAATAACAACGAAGCGGCCTACTTTGAAGAGGTCGCTTTGCTGTCTACCTGGTGTAAAGAAAACAACCTGGTCATTAATGTCTCCAAAACCAAGGAGATAGTTGTGGATCCTAGGAGGGGGAAAGGAAGAATGCATCAGACCCAACTAAACATAAATGGGTCTACAGTGGAAAGGGTTCCTACCTACAAGTATTTGGGGGTCAACATTGCTGAGGACATGAAGTGGGACCAGCACATTTCCTCTGTGGTCAAGAAGTCCAGGCAGCGACTGTATCACCTCAGGAAATTGAGACAGTTTAACATCTCAGTGGAGCTGCGGCGGACTTTCTATTGCTCCACAGTGGAGTCAGTTCTCTCTGGCTGTCTGACTGTGTGGTACGGGAATGCCACAGAGAGGGACAAAAAAGCACTGAGGAGAGTGGTGCGATGTGCAGAACGCATCACAGGAACAACACTGCTTTATCCAGAGGAGCTGTACAAGAAAAGCTGTGTGAGGAGGGCACAGCAGATCATGGCAGACATTCACCACCCCCACCATGATCTGTTCCAGTGATTGCCATCAGGAAGAAGGCTTCGTTCTCTCAAGGCAAAAACTGAGAGATTTAAAAACAGTTTCTTCCCTCAGGCCATACGTCTAATGAACGTTTCTTAACTGTATCTTTGACTGCTTTTCCATTCCTTGACGACAGAGGGAAGATTCCATGAACATTTCACTACATGTTATAATGTGTTGTAGCATTGTATGTGACAAATAAATCTATCTATCTATCTATCTATCTAACCTGGTTTCTCACCGATGGAACCAAACTGAGCATGTGCAAACTCAAGGAACTGATCTGGTAGAAGCAGGACATTTACCAAAATGACTCAAAATTATTGTTTTCTTTTTCTTAGATTCATTTTAAAGCACTTTTTCTGGTTTGGGTTCGGAGCATATGGCACTTATTTATTCATTTTTAATTTGTAATGTGTCGTCATTATAAAACTATAAAGTAACTTGTAACACAACACAGTTATAACTCTGAACAGACTCGTCAGAATTCAGATGTTTTCACTGTTAAAATCACTTTTCCCAAAGCTCTGACTGTGACCTACAGTCTGATGTTCTTATTTAGTTGTATTTTGTCAGTTTGTTGCTCTAAACATGTTTTAAACACATAAGTTAGTAAAGTTTCGTACATGCTTAGTTCCTGCCATATCTGTGTCAGTGTTGCCATAGTTACCAGTCTGAATATCCAGGATACTCCCAGTGCTCATGTGAACAGGAACATGAATAACCAGGTTTTTCTCTCAGAGCATGTAAACACTAAATCCAGATTATTGTCAGAACCAGGTTATTAGTGTTCATGTAAACGCAATGATTGAAGCACTACACTAGTTAAAAAAAAAAAAAAGTTTTAACACAATTCTGAATTGATGTAAGACAGTTAAATATTTACTGAACATTTATAAAATAATATTCCATTTTAGTTTTTTGCTACGACATCCTGTTTTGCTGCAGCCATCCCTGAATAAGATCTGAGAAATGTGTCTCAAGACCACTCCTAAACTTCACCTTAATCCTACCACAGTTCATTTGTAAATGAGACAAATTTACAAAACATGCAGAATATTTTAAATGCATGGTGTACAAAATGGAGACTGGCTTTAAACAAAGATAAATTACAGATTATGCCCTTTAGACATAAACACAAATCAAGAAGTACATATAATTGTATGTGTGGTGTTTCTCCTTTGGCGTATACAAGCTCATATAAATACCTAGGGTTGATCATCAATGAGTTCATGACATTTACAGAAGGGACTAAGTCTTTGTCTGATTCTGCAGGAAGGGCCTTAGGTTCTGCAGTGAGTAAAATGAAATCTGTACCTGATTTAAGCTTTTCTGTTTATACAAAATTGTTTGACTCTATGGTTCTTTTTTATGCTGCAGGTTTATGGGGTTTTAAGGAAATGGACCATGTTAATGCTCTCCAGAATAGGGCTATTAGAATTTTTTTGGGTGTGCATAAGTTCACTGCGAAAGTAGCTCTAGAGGGAGATATGGGATGGGATCCTTGTCTAATAAAGCAAAGAACTGAAATGTTACGTCTATGGAACCGCCTCATACAAATGCCAGAGCACAGGCTGACTAAAAAGATATTTATGTGGGATTGTACAAATAATCATCCCTGGGCCAAAGAAATGGCAAAAATGTTTCAAATTTAGATTTAAGTTACATTTACAGAAACAAACTACAATGTAATCTAATTAGCTTAAAAGAAAATATATTAACTCATTATAAAAAGCAATGGCAATATGATATATGCAGAAAACCTAAGTTAAGATACTATATTACTTTTAAAGAGGAGTACCAGACGGAACCATATGTTCAGTTAAATTTGACAAGGAAAAAACGATCCCTGTGTGCTCAGCTGAGGACTGGAACACTGCCTTTAGCAGTAGAAGTGGGCCGTTTTAAAGGTATTCCGGAAGAAGAGAGAATCTGTGTGACCTGAATGTAGTAGAGGATGAGGTTCATTTTGTTTTTTATTGTTCACTTTATAATGATTTCAGGAAAACTTTATTTGAACATATACACCCAGATGTTTTTGGAAGTCTGAGAGTGAGATTATGAGTTGGCTTTGTACTAACCTGGTTTTTGCTTTTGTAAATTTTATTTGTAAAGCTTGGGAAAGAAGGCAACAAGTACTGTACCCAGTGTAATATGCTGATGAAATGTTTAAGGTTATGGAAATGTATGTAGCCATTCGTCTGTTACTTTCAGTGTCATATAAGCCCATGCGGGCTGGGCACATTTGTGCATGACACTTAAATAAAACAAATCAATCAATCAATCAATGTACTGTCTTTGTCTCTGCAGCATTTTATCTCAGGTCTAAACCTCCCATGGGCTGTGGCCGCAGAAGCACCTCTGAGTTTGACAGTTCACGCTGTGAGTGTGAAACACAAAAACAACATATTTCACAAGATCGATCTGATTTCATCCACTGATCTTAACGCCTACACAGGTTCTGTTGGTTTAGTAAACTGAATTCTCATGAAATGTGGGTTTGAGATGTTTTTGTAAAAGCATTTCCCAATAAGGAAACCAAACCAATACCTGCCCTGGTGTGGCTCTCAGTGAGAATAAGGACAATGGTTTTAGTCACTGTTGAACCGTCCTGAACCACTCCTTTCTCACAATCAGTGTACACATCTTCCAGACTTTCACTGAATCACTAATTCCTAATGCAGTGGCTTAAAAACAGACACGAACACATAGACATAAGAATCCTCACATGCACAAGAAAAGTCATTATTAAGAGGACTGTGTTTATACAGTATATACATTTTAGATATTTGGTTATGGCTTTTATTCTTATCATTTGCTGAAAGACAAATGGCCATCCTTTGGGTTTCTTGACTCACATTACATCAATTTACAAAAACTCACATAGTTCGTGAGCGTTTAATTAATTTCTTATCTTTTCTGGAGCAAGTGTATTTGTGTCAGTCACCCTCCAACAGGGAACAATAGGTATCTCCAAACACACACCTGTATCCCCAATTCATTTACACATATTTAGAACTTTAGATGTCAGATATATTTATTTTAAACAACGTTAGTCAAATGTATTGTTAAAACTGCCATATTGTAGGCTAAACAATGCTCAAATTACTGGTAATTTATTTTTTACTGTTTGTCATTTCAGAGGAAACACACCTCACACCTTCAGAGATACTTAGCATTGACAGCAACTGTCACCAAGATTTGACGACTGATTTGGGATCATCATCCAGCAAGCAGCTGAAAGTAGATGAGAGCACCAAACTTAAAGGGTCAAACAAGAGTGTTGATCATGCTATTGTAAACTTTGTTGTCCAAGGGTTGCATCCTTTTGGGATTATTGAGCAGCCTGGATTCAAGAGCCTAATCACACAGTAATGTCTCGTACTGCAATCCACAACAGAATAGGAAAAATGACTACAACAGTGAAAAACAACCTAATACAAGAAATGCAAAAAGTAAACTATACATAGCCACCACAACAGACTGTTGGGCAGCATATCAAAGAGTTTGATTGGATTGATCCAGAAGATCTGAAAAGATGCTTTGTTGCTCTTGCCTGTAGGCGCCTTACAGGGACATACACACTGATTAAAACATCAGTGAGAAAATTGGGAGGACCACCACTGATAATGGCTCAAACTTTATCAAAGCATTGAGAACTGACAGTAGTGATGACAACAGGAACACCAACGCAGACTGCCATGCTGAAGTTACTGAAAATGAGGAGGATGAAGAAGATGAAGAGGCAGAAGAAGTAGAAGCAGATGAGGATAGCTCAGAGTACAGGTTACCAACATCACCGCTGTGCTTGTCATTTGCTAAATCTCATCTCAACTATTGATGAAAAAAGAAAACACAGATGATGCATACAAAAGAGTTTCCTGTGCAGCCTTTGCCAAGTGCTGGGGGTTCTGGAATAAAAAAGCACGCTCTACAATCGCAGCAGAAGTCATAGAGCATGAAAGCAAACTCCAACTGATACGTCCCAATGACACCAGGTGGAACTCTGTTTATGGCAGTGGAGTGCATTTTAATGACTGTGAAGGAGCCCTCAGAGCTGTTTCAGAAGCACTCAAAGTTTCTATGTAAGTTAGTATAATTAAGCATTTTTTTATTCATAAACTGGTTTATGTTCTGGTTCTATTACGGTACTTAAAGTTGGGGTAGCTAACATTTTTAGTTGTAAATAAGAAAACTAAAACTAGTTCTAATCAGGAGCAGAATGCAGTGTTCTGATTGGCTGAGCTTGGGTGGTCCTCCCCAGTTTCACTTTAAAAGAGAAAAAGGTTTTAAGTCAAAATTGCAACCAAAACTTAATACATATTGATATTAACAATGTGTTGGAGGATTTATGAGAGAAAGTTGTCAGGTTTAAAACCTAAATGTGTTTGCACATTTAGGTTTACCTCCCCCACCTTTAAGATTCTATAAATTATACTCTATTAACTATTTTTCTACTGTTTGTTTGTTCCTTTTTTCTTACCGTTTTCTTATCAATTCTGATTACATTTGGGATCTCACAAATAATATTCTCCCCATCTACATATGTTGCAGGCTGAGTCCAGTTGAGCTGTCCTTCCTGAATGAGTACGTGACTGTGATGACTCCAGTTGCAAAGGCTTTAAACATTCTCCAGGCAGAAGCGGAGGTTCACATATGATGGCTAGTACCAACAATAACACTTCTCAGTCAGAAACATCTCTCCTCCAAGTTATGTCAGCCAGTAATAAATGCTCTCCAAGCTGGAATTCAGCTGCGTTTTGGTAGCATGTTAGCTGACCCTGAGCTTGTTGCTGTCGCAATCCTGCTGCCCAAGTTTCGGACAACCTGGACAACTAATGAGGACAAGATAAAAATTAGTAAAAAATTAGTACGCTGCAATTTTAACAACTATATTTCATTATAGTTGCTGCATGGCTTGCATACATTGCATTATACAATATTTATTTATTTATTTTTTGTAGGGTTGGAGTACATCAAAAGTCACATTGAGAGGGAACAAACACAGCTCCGGGAAACATCCCTCAAGCTCCTCAGATGAAGAGGACTTTTTTGGCTGCATGAAACTGTAATAAAAGAAGGGGTCCCGCACACTGCCAATCCTTGCTAAAATAAATTTATTTACAGTGCAACGTTTCGGCCATGCGGCCTTCTTCAGGCAAACAGTGAAAAGGGTGTAAGGAGCCATCTTAAATAGGGTGTGGCACTCAGTGGTACATCTACTCTAAATGGCACAACCCCCAACAAACAAATAAATGAACATTATTACCACAACACCTTCATACACTACTCACAAAAAGTTAGGGATATTCACCTTTTGGGTTAAATTTCATGACAACCCTAAAATGTATTAAAACTTCTACAGATCAACTTAATGTGACCTTCTCTAAGCTTTTGAATGCACATATCCAACTGTTAAAAAGTTTCAGTAATTTTGCACAAGTTGCTGTTCTCTAACAAGGAGTTTAACAACAAAAATCACAGCAGGTCTGTGATCCTTGAATTGACCAATAAATGTCCTGGTTCAATTAGAGTTGGTGTTTAAACAGTCGTCCTCATCATGCTGTTCACATTTTGACATCATGAGACCAAGACGACACCTAACAATGGGTCAACAGTCCCTGACCATTGCGATGCTTCAAACTGGACGTTCTCAGGCGGAAGTGGCCACTGAGCTTGGAGTGTCACAGAGTGTCATCAGCAGGTTCAACAGAGATATCGAGAGACTGGAAGAGCCACAGAAAGGCGTAGAAGTGGACGTTCTTTGGCCACATCTTGTGCTGATGACCGCTACATTGTGAAAACTGCCCTGAGAAACCGGATGATGAATGCCATTCAACTCCAGGCACGTTTAGGAGAGGTGAGAGGCACCCAAGTGTCACGTCAGACCATTCAAAACCGTTTACATCAGTGTGGTCTGTGCGCTAGACGACCTGCACGGGTACCTGGCCACACCACAGGCACAGGCATCATCGTTTTGCATGAACCAGGGAGCATTTACACTGGACGAGGGCCCAGTGGGCCTCAGTGTGTTCTCTGATGAAAGTCGATTCACGCTGAGCAGAAATGATGGCCAAAAACGATGTTGGAGACGTCAGGGAGAGCGCTATGCATCAGCCACTGTTGTCACCAGGCGACAACTATCATTGTTGTTACCTTTTGTTTCAATGAAAGTTTTGAAATGAGTAAATCACCAGTGCATCCTTCTGCTTAAATGTCTTACTTTCATGATATGATATTATTGTAGCATTAACTTGTTGCATTTTCCATAAATTCCACCTGAAAGCCAAATATCCCTAACTTTTTGTGAGTAGTGTATTTACAATATAATAATGCATCACATAAAAAGCTAGTGCTTTTCTACACTTGAAATAATGAATATAGACTGTCATAAATTGCAGGTAATAGGACCCAAAAGCAGAACCAAAACAGAGAAGGTTTAACAAATTTATTGGAGTAGTGGAGCAGGTAGGTGTTGGGGCAGATGGGCCAAGAGGGGCAGGCAAGTATCGGAGGAGCAGGTGAGTTCAGAGCAGGGAGGAGTCCGGAGGAGCAGGAGCCAGGAGTCCAGGTGAGTGAAGACACATGAGGAGAACTGACGGACTGGCAGGGAGTGGAGAAAGGACCAGGTGTATGTAGATTGCTTGATTGTGGAAAAGAGGCTGCAGCTGCTTCATGGTCCAGGACTCCACCCAGGTAGGAGTGAGGGAACTTGGAGCTCATGACGGCAGGCAATCTGCCAAATACCTGGTGCACTACATTCAAGCATTCAAGGACACCCTGATAGTCTGCAGTAATACATCTACCAAAAAAGCCATACACATATGTTTATAATCACAGAAAGATGTTCAAATTTAATTCATCATTTAATCCCTTTGATGCAAGAGTTTGGAGAGTGAAAATCCAAAACGCCTCCCGCTGTTTTAGGAGGTTGTCATGGATTTATTGATGATGTATTTTGCATTTTAATGGCAGTAATGATGAATTGGTTAATTTTGTGGCGCTTTTGAACTGTTTTGATCCTAATTTACAATTTACATCTCAGTCCAGTTCGGTACAAGTACATTTTTTAGACATGTGGGTAAAAAAAGATAATGGCATTATTTCAACTTCATTGTACAGAAAAGAAACAGACAAAAATACACTTTTTTTAGCGTCCAGTTTCCACCCTACTACACTGAAGAAGGCTCTCCCCACTAGTCAATTCTTCAGACTGCGAAGGATTTGCCAAACCACAGAAGACTACATACAAAAATCTGCAGACATGAAAGCCCGGTTTCAACATCGAGGATATCCTGAGATCCTGAGAATAGATCACGCTCATATTTATTAAAAAAGACCCAAAAGAAAGAAAAACATTTCTCTGTGACGTGCATCACGCAATTTTCTATGCACTCACAGGCTGTTAGATCAGCTTTTGTAAAGCATTGGTACATCCTATAATCGGATCCGGAGTTGTTAACAATGTTCAAGGACCCTTCCACTCTCCGTGAACAAAAGAGGAAAAAATCAGACCATTTGGTTAGGGCTAGTGTAACAGGTGACTAATAATACTTCATCGAATTCCACCAAACCAGTTGCAAATTAATTATTTTTGTGTTGCTATGATACCTTTGTTTGAGTATAGTTGTGAGTTTTTCCTGTTTCACATGAACGCAGCGCAGTCACGTCTCCCGACGCACACGGAGACACGCCAGTGCTGCTTCAAGCTATGCAAGTAAGACGCACAGAACTTTGGGTCGGTTTTAAAACATTTTTCCCGTCAATCTAATGGTTCTAAATTGATATAGTTATACATTAAAATGTGTTTGGATATTTTTCCTTTGACCACCAAGTGTAAAATCTGCCCTGTGTGCAAAAATGTGTACTTTAATTGGCATTTGACGAGCCGAGACGAGCTGATGTGCTGTGCAGTTGTACTAAGGCTAGCTTAAACTCGCTCCACTCCTTGTGGGCTGTTTATCCTAATTTCCTTTTTGTGTTTTATTTTCTTGTAAAGGGAGATGTTTGGACTCAAGTTGTGCAGCAAATTCACAGCAGTTTCTCTTTGTGATCTCAAACAGTAAACCCGACCCTGCCTGTCATCATTCCCTGCACCCAGAACACAACGCAGATCGATCACATGAGTGGACCGGTTACACTAGCACAAGAAGCCCAGCCAGACCAACTCAAACACTCTTATGCCCCAGAAACGTCAGGGACTATCCAGTAGCGGTTCACTTCAATGACTCAAAGCATGATATCAGCACACTCAGATTCATGGGCATAGAGCAGGTCCCTCTTCCACTACGCGGGGGTAACCATGGATTTTCACTCTCCAAACTCTTGCATCAAAGGGATTAAATGATGAATTAAATTTGAACATCTTTCTGTGATTATAAACATATATGTATGTTTTTTTTGGTAGATGTATTACTGCAGACTATGGTGTCCTTGAATGCTTGAATGTAGTGCACCAGGTATTTGGCAGATTGCCTGCTGTCTATATTCATTATCTCAAGTGTACAAAAGCACTATCTTTTTATGTGATGCATTATTATATTGTAAATATAAAGGTGTTGTGGTAATAATGTTCATTTATTTGTTTGCTGGGGGTTGTGCCATTTAGAGTAGATGTACCACTGAGTGCCACACCCTATTTAAGATGGCTCCTTACACCCTTTTCACTGTTTGCCTGAAGAAGGCAAACAGTGAAAAGTGAGATCTTTGTTTACAGTGAGTTATGCGCAGGGCTTGTAATGCCTCTTGTTCATTGTGCTTAGTTTTAAATCAAGAGTTGAACAATTATTACACAGTAATTATTTGTAACTTTACAGAACAAACAAATAACATTTGAATTGTGGTCAAATACTTTTACTTTTTACTTAAAAGTCTATTTAACTTCAATTACTTTTGTACTTTTATTTAAGTAGATATTTTTATTAGTACTTTTACTTAAGTAATTATTTTGCCCAATTATCTGTACTTTTACTTAAGTACAAAAAGTGAGTACTTCATTATTATTTTGTTGTTTGTACATTTTAATCTGAGAGAATAATTGAAGATGAAGCGCTGTGGAGGCCAGGACTCATCCAGCTGTCGTAACGTGGGTCGTTCTCTCTAAATTGCTTCCACAGAATCTCGTGTCATTTTCTTATGAACCAATCTTGGCCCTTGTTCGTACTTGACGGTGTCACTTGCACAATCCTTCTGCAGTTTTTCACAGACTTTTGTCTGATGACCTAATGAAGCTCATGGGATTATTGCTTCCATGGAAGTTTGTCATGCTGGGTGTGACCCGGCATGAGAAAGTTTACATCAGGGGTTCTCAAACTTTTTCAGACCAGGGACCCCTTATCGGCTCAAAAATCTTCCAAGGACTCCCTATCACTTTTCGCTCTGGTATCACATAAAATTCGAAAACTAAAGCCAAGCTATATATCAAATTTGAATAAACAGTTCATTTCCTATGGTCATTATTAAAGGGATTGTTCGGGATTTTTGACATGAATCTGTGCGGCATCCCCATCACCAGTGTCGTGCATCCACACTGACTTACCCTCGACAGTGTCCAGTGAGCCGAGTTCCTGACCACTTTAGGTCCAGACAAAAGTAGTACAGCAAGTTTACTGGGGGCAGAAAAAATAAAGATTTTTTCTTCTCAAAACAATGTGTTCAAAAGAGTGATATACATGTGCAGACAAAACCGTTGTCTACGAAAAAGTCAGACCTCGTAATCGCTTGGCACTATTTTCTCTCCCTTCATATCACTGCGCGCTGCCGCCAGCTGACAGACGCATCACTTTTTCAGTTGTTTGGCAGTGTTTACATTCTCATGCAGGCGAGGCGAACAAACTTAAGAGTATGGTGCGCACTTGTGACTATCCAGGCTGTACCAACAAATGTGTGACTGAATCTCCGCACACATTTCAACGTTTTCCCGTGATGAACGTAACGTTGCTCTGAGGAAACTTTGGCATCTTGCTCTAGGTTTCGATGTGAACAGCAAACTGGCAAAGATAAAAAAGCTTCGTGTTTGCACTGCGCACTTCAGCGACAACGACTATGTTTCTTCATTCCCAGAACAGAGAAAGAAACGAGTGTAGAGTGATGCTGTCCCTTTACCCCAGGTAAGAATATTGATCGAAGATGATCCACTTTGTTGTCCATCCTCTCTCTGCCTGTTGTAACTCCATCTGGCGAATTTTGACATCGGTTCATAAAGATATCCTCTTGGTTGTGTACTGAAGTCAATGTTTTCGTCGTCGCTGTCGTAGTCAGACATGTTGTCGGCGTCGCTAACTTTTACTGGTGTGCTAGATGGTTCATTGCGTCAAATGCTTAAACAATATGTCCGTCAAAACCCTACCGCAACCTTGCTTGTGGTCAGGGGGAAGCAATGAGATGGGAGCGTGAAGGTCTGCCTCCCGCCATGCGAGGGCGTAGTAACTCTGTGCCTTCGGCATTTGGTCTTCAGTATGCTGTTCATGGGGGACCACAGCCAGTGACTTCTACTACCCCCTCTGAGGTTAGCGAGATGAAGGCACTCCTTAAGAAGCAGCAAGAGCAGCTTGACCTCTTGACACAAAGCATGGCTCTCTTACAGTCAGCCCAGTCGAATCGCCAGCGTAGCCGTTCACCACGCTATGGTCCTCTAGCTAGGAATTGCGATTGGTCCTCGCGTTCTCAGTCGGCAGGAGACCCGGCCTCCACAGCATCGCTCTGGACGACAGCCGGAAAACTAGCGCCCACCAAGCTGCAGAGCCAAGGCTCAGGTGGGGCATCCACAGGCTCAACTCAGGTTCGTAGTAGTGTAGCTGACGCACCAAAGTTAATTGCGTCTTGCCCCCATATTGATGTGAATATGGCTGTAGTGATAGTGCCCTGTTTCGTCGACACTGGGTCAATGGTGTCCACAATAACGGAGAGGTTCTTCCGTAAATACATTGAACCATGGGGCAAAGAGCGTCTTAAAGCCTGCCACTGGTTGCAACTGAAGGCCGCCAATGGCTTATAAATTCCTTACATCGGTTATTTAGAGTTAACTATTGAGCTCTGTGGTAAGGTGATGCCCCATTGTGGTGTCTTAGTGGTTAGGGACTCACCTGGAAATGGTCCTTCGCAAACCCCTGGAGTCTTGGGAATGAACGTCCTTTCGGAAGTGTTACCAGGAGCTCTTTGGACAGTTTGGAACCTCCTTGTTTGACACTGCTCCGGTTGAAGCGTTCCCGACGCAATTGGTCGATGCCCTCCAGAAGTGTCATGCGGCTGAGGTGCAGCCCTCCTTAAAGCCCTCCTTAAAGGTGAGGCCAGGGTGTTGGGAAAAGGGGTTGTTCGCATCCCAGGGGGTTCAATGAAAATTGTTGCTGCTACTTGTTCTGAGCGGTACTCCGGATCTACTGTGTTATTTGAACCTTTGGAGACTGGCCTACCAGCAGGTTTGCTGGCCTCTCCAGCGTTGGTTCAGGTGGTCCGCGGTACTGCTTATGTTCCAGTTGTCAATGTTGGTGACAACGATGTGCTGCTTTATCCACGTACCCTAGTGGGGACGCTGGACAATGTCAATGTGGTGAGTCTTCCAGCAGGGGTGATTGAGGTTCCACCCGTGGCTGCGAGTGTCTCCTCACAAAGTGCTGCTGCCTCAGCTACGGACCCATTTGCAGAAGTTGACCTATCCTCCCTGTCCATTGAGGAACAGGAGCAGGTGCGGTCATTACTTAACAAATACGCCTCAGTGTTTGCTGCACATGATCAGGATTTGGGCTGTACAAACCTGATCACTCACGACATCCCACTTCTGGATGATGTCCCGGTACCTGGACGACATTGTTGTCTTTTCGTCCACGGTACTGCAACACCTGGAAAGGCTGGACGTGGTGCTGGGGAGATTACAGAAAGAAGGACTCAAGGCTAAACTCAGCAAGTGCTTCCAGCGGGAGGTGCACTACCTGGGCCATGTTATCTCGGACCAGGGGGTGGCCACGGACCCCAGAAAAATCGAGGTAGTAACCAACTGGCCTACACCTTCCTCGGCAAAGGAACTCCATTCCTTGCTTGGATTTGCCAGCTACTACCGACGTTTTGTTGAGGGTTTTGCCAAACTGGCTGCTCCCTTGCATCGCCGAGTTGCTGAACTGACTGGTAAACGGTCCAGGAAGAGGCCCATCCAGAATGATGCTGGACCCTGGACCCCAGAATGTCAGCAGAGCTTTGATGCTTTAAAAGCAAAGCTCACCATGGCCCCGGTCCTTGCCTATGCTGACTTCTCCCTCCCATATATTTTGGAGGTTGATCAAGTCATGCTGGATTGGGGGCAGTGCTCTCCCAGGAGCAAGAAGGGAAGGCGCGGCCTATTGCCTACGCCAGTCGAGGGTTGCGACCGACTGGGCGTAATATGTCCAACTACAGCTCCATGAAGCTTGAGTTGTTGGCCCTTAAGTGGGCCATGACTGAGAAGTTCAGGGAATACCTGCTAGGCCACAGATGCGTGGTCTATACAGATAACAACCCCCTGAGTCATCTCTCCTCAGCCAAACTGGGAGCTGTTGAGCAGCGCTGGGCCGCCCAGTTGGCCTCCTTTGATTTTGAGTTGAAATATCGTTCTGGTAAGTGCAACAAAAATCCTGACGCCCTGTCTCGCCGGCCAGGGCATCCATTGCAGGAAGTGGCATCGGGAGCTCTGGGCACAAACGTGTGATGTAATGATTACATCACACGTTTGTGTCAATACTAAAACCTCACACAGACACAATAAACACACTACAGGCCTGTTCACATGAGGTCAGTGTCTCTTGACCTTCATGTCCATGTCCACCACTGGGTTCTTGGGTTTGTGTTGACAATCCCTGGACTTTACCAAACAAAGTCTTTACGATCACAGCTCTAAGCAGCTGCAGTGACACTGGAGGCTGGGAACATGGTCCACTCAGGCTCAGTGTCCCTCAGGAGCTGGAGGTGTGAGCTGAAGATCCTGCTGACAGAGGCTCAGATGTTCACATCAGACCCTCATAATACACTGACAAGTCTGTTTCCCTCCAACTCACCAGCAGGTGGTGCTCTACAGCTCCGTCCTCTCTTAACCCCAAACACACTGAAGGTCACATGACACAACGACAAAGTGCTGCTGGACCTCAGGTCTCATGTGTTTCTCCTCATAGTGGGCCTGCAAAACAGTCCATTTGATTTCTAGTCTGTTTATTGTTGGTTAAATCATATTAAAACAGTTGATTAATGTCAGAAAACAGTCTGGCTTTGATCACGATGAGGTAAAGTATCAAGCCACTCATTTAAAAAGTGGAATAGTAACCGTTTCTGAGAGTTAATATTTCACAATATTTAGCCGCTGGCAGAGCCTGACGTTTGGATATGGTAACAGTGAGTAAGAGTGACAGCGCCTCTGAAAGGGGCAGGACTTCTGCTGCTTCTGTATAAAATATCATCATCAGAGAGAAATCACTTCATCCACCGTCTCAGCATCAGCAGAGATTAAACATACAGCAGGTACGTTTGAGATTAAACACACAGTATTGTCTTTGCTTTTAGACACAGAGACTTTTAACACTGTGACTGTTTTCAGGTCTTTACAAATCCATTTTTCTGTAACAAAGACAATGGGATCAACAGAATCCACCAACAGCCACGCCAGCGGAAACACCAACAGTGGAAACATCAACAGCGGCAACATTGGTTTGTCCAGTTTCACACAGTTTTACATTTGTGGATCTTCAGTCTGACCTGTGTCTGTGTTTCAGGGATTTCCATGACGAGAGCGAACCCAAGTTACAGTGAGTATCATTACACGTAACTTCTGCACTTTTATGCTAACTTTTATAATTTTATTTTGATATAATTGTCATAACTTTAAGGCTCACCTGCTGCCCGAAACTTCCCCTGGAGAGAAGTGTCCTGGAGGTGAGAAGGTTAAGGTTAAGGTTAAGGTATACTTTATTGTCCCCGTAGGGAAATTTGTCCTCTGCATTTGACCCATCCTTCAATGCCTCTGGGGCATCTCCTCAGGAGCAGTGATCGCCGCAGTGCAGCGCTCGGGGACCCATCTCCAGGTGTTGTTGCTAGGCTTGGTCAGGACTACCGTAGCTGGAGGATATTACCCTAACATGCATGTTATTGGTTGGTGGGGAAACCGGAGTGCCCGGAGAAAACCCACCCAGACACGGGGAGGAACATGCAAACTCCACACAGAAAGGCCCGGCCCGTGCGGGAATCGAACCCGCGACCTTCTTGCTGTGAGGCAAGAGCGCTAACCGCTCAGCCACCGTGCCGCTAGAAGAACTCATTCACTAAACACCACTGTTGTGTTGGTCAGTTTGCTCTCTCAGTGTAAAGGCTTTCATGTGGAAACAACACAATCTGCTCTAAAAAAGTGTTTTATTTTTTATTTAATCCACTTCTTACATACATCCAGTTTTGTGAGCATTTTGCACTGAATTAACTTTAGAAGAAGCACATGTAACATCTTCCACAAAACTAACATCTGTATATGAGACTCACATATCAGCTGTGTCATGCTGCGTTCAGACCGAACAGCGTCGAAGCATCTAATGTCACACGTTGAAGCGAATTTTTCACGCAGAATATTTTCAAAGCTGACGCCCCAGAAGGCGCCCAAAACGCCCCAATGTGCGTCGGGGGACAGGGACACCTTTTACGCCCCGACGCGCTTCTTTGTGTTCCCTATTTTATTGTAAAAGTGTTTGTTAAAAGAAACGTAACTTTCTCCTCCTCCAGACAGTTGTTTTGCTGTCTCTGTCCTCCTCCAGTGTCTCGTCCTACAGCAGGTTTAAACATTTAGAATAGATCCATGTGAGGCTTTGTCAGTCCAGATCAGGTCCATGTTGTTTGTTTTGTGTCGCCAGATTTTCAGAGAAACGAGCGACCAAGCCTTTGAAAAAAGCCCCAAAACAAGCGACTTTTCATTAATAAAAGTTATTAAACGACTTCAGTAAACAGTCCTTCTTCCCTCTTGATGTGAGGCAGAGCAGCGTCACTACGTCACAGGAGAGTCGTGTCTGATTGGTAAACGCTGCGTTCGACGCTTGAAAGTTCAGCAGTGCGTAACTCGCAGGTTGAAGCGTCCACTTCACAAGACGCAGCATCAGCAGACGTCTGAACAAGTGAATTTCAACGCCCTAGACGCCTCAAGACGCAGGTTTACATTGACATAGCCTGTAAACTGGACACTTTGGATGCTCTGGCGCTTCATCAGGTTTTTGCTCCCCTTAACCTGTTTTGGACGTGAGCAGGTGCTTGACAAATGAGGCTCCTTGTTTCTACACTGTCCATAAGGCAGTTTAACTTAAAAATACACCAAGTACAATTTCTGCTTTAAAGTTTTTATCAATTAAACTCATGTGAGTGAGTCTGTCTGTTTTGTCTCTTTCTCCTCTCTCTCGCCCCCTCATCCCTCGCTCTGACTCTTAGTGTCTCTCTCTCCTGTTTCTTTCTCTCTGAATCTCTCCTGCCCCCCCTTCTCTCTCTCTCTCCTCTTTCATTTTTTCTTTTTTCTCTCTCTCCTTTCTCTCTTTCTTTCTCTGACTCCCCCCTGTCCCTCTCTCCTCTTTCGACCCTCTCTCTTTTTTCTGTCTCTCTCTTCTCTCTCTCTCCTTTAAATCTTAAAAGTTGAAAACCTTTGACTCAGATTGTCAAGTTTTACCAACACAAACATTTAAGTTCATTCATCTTTTTGCTCAAGTCAAACCACAGAGAAAAACTCTTTTCTTGTGTCTGTTGTTAATAACCTGTAGTGTTTCATTTAGTTTTCTCTCTTTGTTGAACGTGTTTTCTCTGCTCACAGCGACAGTGCTTTGGCTGAACTTGTGACTCGTGTGAAAACCTTTAAACCCAAAGGAGCGTCTCAGCTGCGTGTGCTTCTGTACGGACCAGCCGGATCAGGAAAGTCGACCTTCGTGGACTCTGTGGCCAGCGCCGTCGACGGTCAGAGTGTGACGCTCACTGAAGCCGGCGGCACAGCGGTTCGGTCGTGTTTCTGACTCTAGTTCTGTGAGAATCCTGTAGAGAGACTGACTGTAGCCTTGTCTCTGTCACAGTTCACGTCTCACACACTGAAGCTAAAAGGAGACAAAGACACAAAGATCCCAGTTGTGTTCAACGACGTGACATGGCTGAGTGAAGACGGTCGTGGAGTTGGAGCAGAAGACGTCAGACTGATCCTGGAAGGACACGTGAAGGACAACTACATGGTGAGTGTCTCTGTTCATTTACAGTGGCGGCTCCTGACTCATTTCTTTGGTCAATACATTGCCAGTTATCAAAGCCCAAAGTCCAATTATATTATCTAATCAATTAATATAATATAATATAATTTTACACCTAGAGATCGACTGATATGGGTTTTTCTTGGGCCGATACTGATGCTGATTTTATTAACATGTTGACAGCCGATGCCGATTTTCAAGGCGGTATTCTGAGGCCAATTTTCTTATTTTAGTTTTTAAAAAACATAGCTGAGATGAGATAGTCTATCCAAAAAAGAAAAAAATTCAATCTAAGCTTTTATTTTGTTTAATGAATCCAACATGTTTATGCACTTTTCAGAACATTTTAAAGAGTCATTCAAGAAAGTGCTCCTTTTCAAAAAACAGCAAAATGAAGATATTTAAAACAAACTATATAATTTCTTTCCAAAACTAGTTTGGATCTCAGCTGATCACTGAGTGCAGCTCTACTGTGCAGACGACTGTTCAAACAACTGCCTGATCAAATATCGGCCAAAATAAGCAAAATATGGCCGATATGCAAAAAAAAAAAAAAAGGAATATTGGCCCTGATATATCAGCCGGCCGATATATTGGTCTATTTCTATTTACACCACTAGGTGGCATTCACGTGGAATCAAATGGCCTGTGGCCAACTCATGTCAATAAAACAATAAAATAAAGATCCAGACAGTAAAATGCATAAACAGACTTTATAATAATATCAACATATCTATTTGTTAATATTTAAGACAATAAAACAGCCTGAGAGCCACAGTAAACATGGACATTGATGACATTGAAAACTTGGTAAAAATACACGATTATAGATTCTCCACCTTTTGTTGTAACGTGTCTGATGATTAAATCTGGCCTCGAGGGTCATAGCTCTCTTCTTGACTGTTTGACTGACAGATGAACGTGCCTTGCGTCGTCACACAGACGTACATGTCGGCTCAGCGTAGAGGCAAGCACCCGCAGGTCCATTAGTTTACATTGTAGAGCTGAAACTTAGAAAAACGCTCTTACATTAGATTCAATGAAAGCGGCGAGTGTGATTTTAAACAAGGCTGAGATCCAAAAGAGGTGGGACTATGCACTGGCAGACGAAAATAAGCTCCTCTGATTGGACAAGGCTGTTTATGGCATTTTAATCAGGTTTTAATCAGATTTGATCAACTTTAACTACACACCTGGCTCTTTCTTTTTGTTGGCGGTGCGTCGGACCTATCGCCCTAACGACGGGCCGCTCCTGTTCATTTACTTTCTGAGAACATGTTAAAGTCCACTCAAGCTCAGCCAATCAGAACGCTGCTTTCAGCTTCATGTGAGAAATACAAGAGTTTATTATTAGATTCTGACAGTAGTGTGAGTTTGTCTTAAAACTTTACTTCTGCAGGAGACTCGTTGGTGGAAAAGATAAAGTTGAATGATTTCCACACAGAACAGTTATTTACCCAGCAGTGTGTTTTTGTCTGTCTCCAGTTCAACCCAGTGAAAGCTCTGCAGCAGAGTGATGAGTTCTACAGAAAAGATCCCTGTGTGGACCACAAAGTGCACGTCGTGGTGTGTTTCCTGGACGCAAAGTCTGCAAACGCCAACGACTCGACTGTGCTGCAGAAGCTGAAGGAAATGATGGACGCTGCCACAGACCTGGGTGAGAAACATCACAACAGGACTAAACTACGGCTGCTTTAGCTTTGGATTGAGATGTTGTGTTGTTCTTTGTGTTTCAGGGATTCCACACGTGGCCATCGTCACACACATCGATCACATCAGTGCACAGATACAGGACGACATAAAGAAGGTTTTCTGCAGCCAAGACTTTCAGACGGAGGTGAGTATGGAGCAGAAACAAGATTCTAAGATTCTGTCACTCATCACTAAATAAATAAATGTTTGTTGTTTTCACAGATGGAAAAGTTCAGTGGCGCTCTGGGGATTCCACCAAACAACATCTTTCCCGTTTGGAACCACTACGCCGGAGCTCAGGAACAGGAGGCTCACATTCTGCTTTTGGAGGCGTTTGGTTCCATGTTGAGTCTTGGAGATGATTTTCTGAGAGTTTAAGTGTTTATCATCCACATTAAACTCACATAAACATACAGTCTGATGCTTTTGTGTTGAGTCAGTCTGTGTCTGTGAGTCTGGCACCAACAATGACTAAATCACCACAATAAAAAGCAAATGAAAAGTTTACACGTTTTTCTGATTCTTACTTTGTGTAATTGCACCACCACAGCTGTAGAGGGCGAACATGCACTGTCCTGTGTGTTGTACAGATGCTTGCAACATAGAGGCATTTTTGTTGTAAGTACCCGCCCACTTTTAGGTGAAACTAATCCACGTAAGTCTACGACAGTAAATATAAATGTTCAGCACTTCTCTACTTTTTGGCCAAACAATAGAAAACCAGCTGCATGTTTGTAAGGATGTGTGGGACTAACTGCTGGAATATGCATTTATTCTAATATAATAAGCTAAAAATAGCCTAATAGTGGCAAGGCGCACTAATTGCCAATTTTTAGTTATTATATTGTGAAGGCAAGTAATGAAAGTAATCAGTTTGGGGCACCAGAGTTTCCTTTCAAGTCTAACTCAAATGTTATAAACCTACACACCTCGTTGTCTGTCTGAAGGCGCGGCTCTCTCATGACAGTGACAAAAGTCCTAATTATAAAATCAAGTAAACAGTAACATTTTGTGTGGTTTAATAAACAAAGACACACTTAAACAGTCATCATTCGTTTCCAGACAGTTACAGTAAACACTAGTTTCAATGGTAAGACTTCATTTAATCGGGGTTCAAGACTTTCTTAACTACCCTCATACCGCTCTGTGTTCAGCCACATTTTGATCTTGGAGCTGTGGTGCTCTTAGTTGTTCACCGAGTTGGAGGCGTTTCCTCGTTTGGGTCATGATCATCTGAAAGGTGAACAGAACAGAACAGAAAGATTTATTGTCATTGTCGCAGAGTACAACGAAATTACATTTGGAGTGAGCCCTCGGGCCGCTGCACCTTTTGCACGGCGCCACTCGCTCTTCTGAACATGAAATCCAAAGCAAGTATACAACAAAAACACATAGCAACACATAACAAAACACAGTACACGTGGTCTCGTGATGGGATTTTTTGTGAGGAGTGGAACGGGGAGAGAAAGGAAAGAGGCGGCAGACGTCATAGACAGGGGACGGGTAGGGGAGGGGCCACAGCAGAGATGTTTTTTTTTTTTTAGAACAGAACAGAAAGATTTATAAGGTGCTGTTGTTCGGTGGGTTTAGCAGCAGTTGGAAGCTTGGTGATGCTGGTTGAAGAGTCGTCCATTGACCTGCTCTCAGCTCTTGCAGCAGGAAGGCTAAACCCGCAAAAGGAGCCGCCAAGGGTCCGGAGAGCTCTGTTCCAACCCCAGTTCAGTCCACGCAGAGCCGGACCTTCCTATACGCAGACTACGCAAGTTGCGTAGGGCCCCGCATTTGTGGAGGGCCCTGCCTCCTGCTGAGCGCTGAGTTTTTCCAGTTTATGTCAGTCCAGTCCTCATGCCTGTTGGCTTCACCCTCTGGTTTGTGCTGTACATAAACCCTGTTTGACCAATCGTACAAGCTTAAAAGTGAGGGACCTCCCCTCTTCCCTGTTCTTGAGACACAGCCTCTTTCCCTGTGCTGCGCTTAAGACTGACAGATGTAGAAACACGTGTCTGATCATTCTCAACACAGAGCGCAAAATCAAAGATTCTGGGAACAGGTTGGGCCACAGATACATGTTCTGTATCTCATAAGCTCTCAGCCAATCTTTATTTTGTGTCAATAGGACGAGTATTGGCTGAACTACGAACACAAGTAGCTGATGAAATTAAACGTCTGCAGATCGCGAAAAAGACCGCGGTGAAATACGGCGGATTTCTGCACATTTATGTTGAATTATTTCAAAAGCCTCATAAAACATGAGCCTGTTTGTCCCAAAAAGTTTCATATTTTAGTATTTCTGTCCAAAAAGTCCAGCGCGATGATGCAGCTCATCAGCTGTTTCAGCGTCAGTGTGAAGAGGAAACAGAGGCGGAGCTTACAGGGAGAGGGACAGGGCAGGGGCCCCATTGGTGACACTTACACCCAGTGACACTTGAGGAAAGGTACAATGATATATTAATCATAAAATTATGCATAAAATTAAAGATTAGTTGGTCTAAAATAGCTCACTCCAAATTTAGGGAAAATGCCATTGTTTTATTCAAGGGGCAGGATCTACATTATCTGTTTATTGTGAGAAATATTATTTAAAATACACTTATTTTTGTCTGTCGCTTTGTGTATAGTTTATAATGAAAAAAGTAAATTCAAACGCTGCTTTGGCTTGACTGATTAAGATTCGTAAAAAAAGACTGAAGGGCCCCCAAAGCTGATTTTTGCTTAGGGCCCCCAAAAGGTTAGATCCGGCTCTGAGTCCACGTGAGAAGAGTAAAAAGTAAAGGTGACTAGTTGGACCTGAAGTTGGTCTGAAGTGGACTCTTATGGCAGGGGTGTGGCTAGGGGAACACTGTATGTCTTAACTTAAATCTGTTATTTTTTAAGCTGTTATTACCTTTTTCATCTAACAAGAACATACATAATGCAACTGGAAGCATATTGACATCTCAAACTTACATTTTCATTTGTGTTGGTAGATCAGACATGAAGCATAACTGTCACAATCAAAAATATATGAAGAAGTAATGACAAGGAACTGACCATTTCCAAATGCATGTTTTAACGAGGTTACAGACATGAAACTCACATGAAAGTAAACGAGTTATTATAAGAAAGTCTTTGTCCTGCCAGTGTAGAAGGTCACAGCAGGGGCTTTTAGGTAGAGTCAAGTCAACAGCCATTTGTTGATAAGAGACAGAGTGTTAAAGTGTTGCTCGCAGGCCATCCTGTTGTAAAACTCAGGTTTTTCACTTTATGGGGGAAGGTTAGCATTTCTTTGTTTCGTTTAAAGGTAATGAAGAAATACAGTTCAAAATATGTCTTTGGAGGTTCATGAGGGCTACAATTATGTGGTAATTAACTTATGCTTTGTCTTATGTAACACAGGTGACAAAACCTGACTCGTATCATTCTCTCTCGCTCTCTCTCTCTTTCCCATGTCCTTTCGGGTGTTCACCGTGTCATTAGAGTGACGTAATCGCGCACATCAGCTCAGCCAATCAGCGCTGTAGTTAGTTACGCTGCGTGCTGGCGCTACGTGCTCACTTCCTATCTCGTGTGTTTATCACGGCGCGGACATTCAATGGTTCAGATGCTCGTGGGGACGCCAGAGGAGAGCTGAGCTGCAGGTCGGTTTTTGCGCTCTTTTACCTTGTTTATCATTCACATATTTGCTTGACACTTACCCGTTCAATTATGATATAGGAGCCGTCGTCTATCGCGCCCATATTGGAACGTGAGTGCGGCGAAAATCGTGGAATTGGTGAGTGGACAATTGTTTGTGCTAATGTAGCTTAGCCGCTATCATTGCCGGTACATGGGAGCGGTTAACTTACATTTGCTTACAAGTTATGCCGTGATTCTCTTGACTATGACTATTGTTGAATAATATGAAGAGCCGAATATTCACATGTTATTTATATGGTGTTATATTTGTGCCAGAATTCTATTTATTCATTTTGTGTGCCTTTGTCACCGAATGTTTTTCTACTGAAGCTATGTGCTACTAGCTTTAGCCTAGCTATTTACACACTTTATACTTGACTCGTACTTGAATTTTACATTTGGAAATTATGATGCACTTTTCTGAATACTTTTGCTAAACGAATAATGTGATCAATGTTATTTAATATTTATGATGATATTCTATTTAAATATTCTTAGCTTTTTGAATATTTTTGCATTGAATTATAATTGTAATGTGATATCGCCAGTGTTATAGATTGAACTGTGCGCACAATATAATGGGAATATTAACAATATTCTGGAACAACATTATCTCAATTTATTAGCACTTAGAGTCACTTACTTTTTTGTGATATGTACATATAACTTACGGTAGCTCTGGTCATTTGTACAGGCCAGGTTTCCGGGTTTTCCCGCAATACGATGGCGAGCTAAGGAGAAAAGCCTAAAGCCCTAGACACTGTTGCAGACGGTTGCGAAGGAGGAGCCACTGTCTCACCTGCAGGGCCGGTAGGGGGCTCCTGTGGCCCAGAAAAATCTCTCACCCCACACTCAATCTATCTCTCACTCACACTCAATCGTTGGACTCATGATGAACTTTTCGCTTCATTCACGATGAACTTTCGTCAATGAACTTTGTCCAAGGACGATTATTCGCACACATTTTTGGATTTAAAGCGGATTTTTTCTCATAACCCAGACGTGGGTTCCTGAACTGTGGGTGGGCGTAAATATTGGTGCTTCGCTTCTTGCAATGTTGTTTTTTTGTCTTTTGCAATTGTTGAATATTATTGACCTTGCTGGATTATTATCGATAATCGCATTGTTCTTGATCATAACGGTTGAACATAATATGCTTTTGTTGAATCATTGTAAATATTAATGAATGGCCATTCACAAGAATATTGGGTTCTTCACTCAAGTTAAATGTTTGTATGTCAATTTAACTTTTTCTTCTAATACATGGTACCAACCAAACTTAAATCCACGTCTCTGTCCACTCTCTCTCCTAGAGCCGAACTTAAGTCTTCTGAACTAGCCTATTCCAATTAATATTGTACATTACTGTGCTACTACTACTACCATCTTATACTACCTTTTACTTAGCACGTATGCTACATAATTTGTGGCGAGCTAGCCAGGAGCAGAGATTCGGCAGAGATATTTGAGCATCAAAGCATAAACATGGACGTTTTTGAGAAACTCGGCATAAAAATTCCTAACGCTTTAGTCGTTAAAGGTGCTATAAAAACAGAGTCTACTGAAGAGGTTTTTGAATTTTTGAGCAAGTACGGCTCAATTTTTAAGTCATATGTTATTGACGAACCCGAATCAGTATTTGACCGAAGTCTTATTGTTGAATTTAGCTCGAGTAGTGCGGTTTTTGCGCTGCGTGAGATGTTGCCGTACAGATTTGTCAGTGAAGATAAATCTCTTACTTATGAAATCTCAGAGTTATCCACGGTTTGCGCTACACAAGTAGAACAAGTAACGACAAATACTTACCTGCGTGAACTTGAGAATGTTGCTAAACTTACTGGTAAAGACTATGCAGAAGTGCTTAAAGATGTGATGTCTCTGCTGGGCCACTCAGTTGCTGAGCTGGGAAGCAAGCTTACTGAAGATGCTGGAGAGGCAATGTTGGACACAAGTCCCTCTACCGGAGCGCCACCAGTAGTAACACCACCCGCTCCAGAGCAAAGTAAAGCACTTCCAGATCGCAGTGCCCAATCTCGACCAACTCTTCCACCAACGCCTGACTTGAATCCACCAGAAATCCAGCGCTATGTGGTCGAGCACATTGTCAAGAATGAAGACAGTGCAATGCTTCATTTCTCGGCCCAGCGTTTGAGAGCTTTTTCCGGTCGACTGCCCCGTCCACAAAATGAAAATGATTACGAAACTTGGCGTTCAACAGTTGATTTAATGTTGAATGATCCCTCCATTTCAGATCTACAGCGGTCAAGAAGAATTTTCGAGAGTCTGTTGCCTCCTGCTGCGGATCTGGTCAAACATCTCACCCTTGAAACACCAGCTGCGGTTTACATTCACACGCTTGATTCAGCTTATGGCACAGTCCAAGATGGTGACGAGCTATATGCAAAATTCATGGATACTTTCCAGAACGCTGGAGAAAAACCATCATCATATCTCCAACGCTTGCAAGCTGCTCTCACTGTCGCAGTTAAGAGAGGAGGCGTCCCACCTGCCGAAGTTGATAAAAGGCTTCTTAATCAGTTCTGCAGAGGGTGTTGGGACAATACGTTGATCTCCGAACTCCAACTTAAACAACGTAAGTCCACACCGCCATCCTTCTCTGACCTCCTTCTTCTCCTCCGCACGGAAGAGGACCGTGAAGCAGCGAAGCTGCTGCGTATGAAGCAACATCTTGGTCCCGCCAAAGTTAAAAGTCAAGCGCAATATGCTTATTCTCAGCCTGAAGAGAAGTCTCAAACCGCTACACTTGAACAGCTTACCAGACAATTGGCTGACATCCAAAGACAATTAACCGCTCTGACTGCCGCGCAGTCCAGCTCCAAGTCCGCTGCAGCTAAACCCACATCTAGCCGTCACTCTGGTGAGGGTCAGAGGGTGGGCAAGCCACAAAGAAACCCACCTTCTGCACCCAAGCCTGGCTATTGCTTCAGGTGTGGAGAAGATGGGCATATTAGAACCCAGTGTGAGAATCCTCCGAATTCTGCCCTTGTTGCTACGAAGAGGAAGCAATTTGCTGAGAAACAAGGAAACTGGCAACCTTCAAACTCATCACGACAGTCTTTAAACTAACTCAAGTTCCTGTTAAGGGGCGAACTGGAACTGCTTCGGACCAAAAATGTCCCAAGAACTCTGCTTTCTGTAAAGAACTTTCCTCTGTTCCTGTTCTTAAGTCACGTCTACCGAAAGGTCTCATTGGATCGAAGTGTACCAGTGATGTCACTATTGCTGGTCAGATGTGTCACTGTTTACTTGACACTGGATCGCAAGTTACTACAGTCCCTGTGTCTTTTTATAACAAGTACTTGTCTCGTCAACCGCTGAAGCCCCTCTGTGAGCTCCTTCATGTTGAAGGTGCCGCAGGGCAAGCTGTACCTTACCTGGGTTATATTGAAATAGCAGTAAAATTCCCCAGCGACTTTGTTGGCGTTGACACAGAAGTCTTTACACTTGAATTAGTCGTTCCAGACTTTCAGTCCGAAACTCAGTCTCAAGTATTAATCGGAATGAATACGCTTGAACTCCTCTACGATCAGTACATGGGGAGTGAACATGCCAGTTTTTGTCCAGCAACACACGGTTACCGAGCTGTTCTTCAACTGCTCCAGTGCTTGGCTTTGCTGATCCAAAGAGGCCATATATTCTTCACACCGACGCCAGTACCACCGGGCTCGGTGCTGCCCTATATCAAGAGCAAGATGGTCATCTGCGGGTCATTGCGTATGCCAGCCGTGGACTCTCATCGAGTGAAGCAAGATATCCAGCACACAAACTGGAGTTCCTGGCGCTGAAATGGTCCATCACAGAAAAATTTCATGATTATCTGTATGGAGCCAACTTTGTTGTGGTCACCGACAACAATCCACTTACGTACATTCTCACTTCAGCGAAGTTGGATGCAGCCAGTCATCGTTGGCTTGCAGCCCTCTCAACTTACACTTTTACACTCCAGTATCGTGCCGGCAAGCAGAATTGTGATGCCGATGCGCTGTCACGGCGTCCCCACAACTCTTCTTTTTCTGATGTCTCTTCTGACTCTGATGTTATCCATCAGTTCACCCAAGAACACAGCTGTGACCCTGGGTACTCGATTGCACCTGAGGTAGTTGCTGCCATCTGTCATAGCTGTCTGGTCAGAACTTGTTCTCTTTCTGGTTCTTCTGATCTTCACCCCTTTACACTTGTTGAGTCTTTGAGCTTGTCTGCCTCGTGTATTCCTGACTGTTACATTGATGAGAGTCAGCACGGGCTTCCTGTCATTCCATCCTTCTCTCTGGAGGAGCTCAGAACAAAGCAGCGTTCTGACCCTTCGATTAGAGAGGTTATTCATCAGCTGGAGACGGGAGAACGAGTGCCTCCCACAGCGAGACAAGAGCTCCCTGAACTTGCACTGCTGCTTCGGGAGTTGAACCGTCTTGAGCTCAGAGATGATCTGCTGTACAGGAAGAGACAAGAGGGCGAAGATGTGCAATTTCAACTTGTTTTGCCTGAAGACCTACGACCCCTTGTCTTGACAAGTCTCCATAATGACATGGGTCATCTTGGCATTGAGCGGACCTTAGACCTTGTCCGGTCCAGGTTTTTCTGGCCTCGCATGTCTGCTGACGTCGAAACAAAGATCCGTACCTGCAATCGGTGCGTGAGGAGAAAGACTCAGCCAGAAAGAGCTGCACCCTTGGTCAATATCGTCACCACGCGTCCGTTGGAGTTGGTCTGTATGGACTTTTTATCGCTTGAACCTGACCAGAGTAATACTAAAGACATACTTGTATTAACAGACCACTTCACAAAGTTCGCAGTCGCTTTACCAACGCCGAACCAGAAGGCACGGACCGTGGCACGTTGCTTATGGGAAAATTTCATTGTATGTTATGGTTTTCCCGAACGTCTTCACACGGATCAAGGACCCGATTTCGAGTCTAAGCTCATTAAAGAACTTTGCGAAATTTCAGGAATAGAGAAAACTCGAACTACACCTTACCATCCTCGAGGAAACCCTGTGGAACGTTTCAATAGAACACTTTTAAGTATGTTGGGTACGCTCGAATCTACACAGAAAAAACGATGGAAAGAATATGTAAAACCCCTTGTTCATGCGTACAATTGTACCAGAAATGATGTCACTGGATTTACGCCATACGAGCTAATGTTTGGTCGATCACCTCGTTTGCCCATTGATCTTGCTTTCGGACTACCTATCAGAGGGCAACAGTCAAAATCACACTCACAGTATGTTGAGAACTTGCGCTCCAGACTTGAGCAAAGCTATCAACTGGCTTCAAAGAACTCTGCAAAGTCCGCAGCTAGGAATAAATCTCGCTTTGACCTGCGTGTGACGCCGTCGAGTTTGGAAGTCGGTGATAGAGTTCTCGTTCGCAACGTGAGGCTGCGTGGAAAACACAAACTGGAAGATAAGTGGGAGAAAGAAGTGTATGTTGTACTTAGCCGTGCTGGTGATCTACCAGTGTACACGGTGAGGCCGGAGAGTGCAGTGCATGGTCCAACCCGTACGCTTCACCGTGATCTCTTGCTCCCCTGTGGGTTTCTTCCAGTCGATGTTGATCCTACTCCAGAACCGTCACCTGTTCGTAGGCCTGTGACCCGCAGTCAGCCACAATCTGATCCATCAGCTGAACTGTGTGATGAGGAGTGTGACTTACCTTATCTCTCCACTCATCCACCTGAGCACTTCAAATTTGAACACATTGTCCCTGTTGTTTCGGTGCCTGTACCTACTGATGCTGCTGATCCTGGTCCAGTATTACCCTATCACTTACCAGATCTTGACGAGTCCAGTGCAGATGTCCGTGTCGTGCCGCCTCCTTCACCTGTTAAAAATATTGAAGAGCACCTACCCGCTCCTGAAGATCTTGCTGGAAGCCCAACTCAACCCGAGGAAGAAATACTTCCAGTGATGGATGTCCATGGTGAAGAAGAGGAGTCTGGTGGCCCGGCAGAGACATCCCCGATTCGGCAGTTACATCGTCCGATCTGGTTGAAACACCCGTCATTGCTGACGTTTCAGAACCTGCTGAGCCTAGTTCGCCTGTGCGTCGTTCTTCACGCCAGCGGCAGCCGCCCCAGCGCCTACGTTATTCCACTTTAGGCAACCCCTTAATCTCTGTCATCCAAACTCTTTTTCCTAGTTTAACTCAGGGATGGGCAGCTCGCCGGTCGCGATCTACTGCTCGGTTGCGACGTTAAGTCCAACACTTTTGTGTGTTTTCGTGTTGCAGTGTAGCATGCATCGGAGTCGCATGGCTTTAAGGGGGGAGGGTGTAACACAGGTGACAAAACCTGACTCGTATCATTCTCTCTCGCTCTCTCTCTCTTTCCCATGTCCTTTCGGGTGTTCACCGTGTCATTAGAGTGACGTAATCGCGCACATCAGCTCAGCCAATCAGCGCTGTAGTTAGTTACGCTGCGTGCTGGCGCTACGTGCTCACTTCCTATCTCGTGTGTTTATCACGGCGCGGACATTCAATGGTTCAGATGCTCGTGGGGACGCCAGAGGAGAGCTGAGCTGCAGGTCGGTTTTTGCGCTCTTTTACCTTGTTTATCATTCACATATTTGCTTGACACTTACCCGTTCAATTATGATATAGGAGCCGTCGTCTATCGCGCCCATATTGGAACGTGAGTGCGGCGAAAATCGTGGAATTGGTGAGTGGACAATTGTTTGTGCTAATGTAGCTTAGCCGCTATCATTGCCGGTACATGGGAGCGGTTAACTTACATTTGCTTACAAGTTATGCCGTGATTCTCTTGACTATGACTATTGTTGAATAATATGAAGAGCCGAATATTCACATGTTATTTATATGGTGTTATATTTGTGCCAGAATTCTATTTATTCATTTTGTGTGCCTTTGTCACCGAATGTTTTTCTACTGAAGCTATGTGCTACTAGCTTTAGCCTAGCTATTTACACACTTTATACTTGACTCGTACTTGAATTTTACATTTGGAAATTATGATGCACTTTTCTGAATACTTTTGCTAAACGAATAATGTGATCAATGTTATTTAATATTTATGATGATATTCTATTTAAATATTCTTAGCTTTTTGAATATTTTTGCATTGAATTATAATTGTAATGTGATATCGCCAGTGTTATAGATTGAACTGTGCGCACAATATAATGGGAATATTAACAATATTCTGGAACAACATTATCTCAATTTATTAGCACTTAGAGTCACTTACTTTTTTGTGATATGTACATATAACTTACGGTAGCTCTGGTCATTTGTACAGGCCAGGTTTCCGGGTTTTCCCGCAATACGATGGCGAGCTAAGGAGAAAAGCCTAAAGCCCTAGACACTGTTGCAGACGGTTGCGAAGGAGGAGCCACTGTCTCACCTGCAGGGCCGGTAGGGGGCTCCTGTGGCCCAGAAAAATCTCTCACCCCACACTCAATCTATCTCTCACTCACACTCAATCGTTGGACTCATGATGAACTTTTCGCTTCATTCACGATGAACTTTCGTCAATGAACTTTGTCCAAGGACGATTATTCGCACACATTTTTGGATTTAAAGCGGATTTTTTCTCATAACCCAGACGTGGGTTCCTGAACTGTGGGTGGGCGTAAATATTGGTGCTTCGCTTCTTGCAATGTTGTTTTTTTGTCTTTTGCAATTGTTGAATATTATTGACCTTGCTGGATTATTATCGATAATCGCATTGTTCTTGATCATAACGGTTGAACATAATATGCTTTTGTTGAATCATTGTAAATATTAATGAATGGCCATTCACAAGAATATTGGGTTCTTCACTCAAGTTAAATGTTTGTATGTCAATTTAACTTTTTCTTCTAATACATGGTACCAACCAAACTTAAATCCACGTCTCTGTCCACTCTCTCTCCTAGAGCCGAACTTAAGTCTTCTGAACTAGCCTATTCCAATTAATATTGTACATTACTGTGCTACTACTACTACCATCTTATACTACCTTTTACTTAGCACGTATGCTACACTTACACTGAGGCAGATATAAAACAAGAGTTTGTTTTTTAGTAACTTGGCCATACTGTATATCATGCAAGGCTAGTGTTAGCCACACATAATGCAGGTTATTTCAAATGTTTGTGGCAATAGGGGTATTGAGCGTCAGTGTGTGGGGGTGTGTTCTTACCTGCCGCCCTGCAGTGCCGAGCTGGTGGACTATTTAAGCGCTCCCATCTCATTAAATTCCTCTTTGCCTGTTCGTTTCCGGGCCTCTTGTGTGGCCGCTCCTTCGTCCATCTCCAGGTAAATTCCAATCCTTTAGCTTTTAGACATCCAATACTCAAATTTATGCGATCCTTGTCTTCTTTTAGTGCCGTTGCTGCGTCGCCGCTGCACTGCTTTTGCAGTCTCTCGCTCCAAACTTTTCTGCTACACGCTGTGTACGCCTTCATCTGCGTGACAGGTAATGAACGCCCGATACTCCTTCCCATTTGTTCATTCATTGATCCTCGTGCCTTACAAGTGCTTTTCTCCTGTAGTTCCATCGCTGGGGAACATCACTCCACTTTAATTAGTCTTTGTGCATTCACTGTGCATCTCAAACTGTAGCAACAGGTAAATCCAGTGCTCCTCGCAAATAGCTGTAAAGACAAGTCTCCTAATCCACCTTTTCCCGATTGTAGTGCAGCCATTCACCGGTGTGGCTCTCCCTCGTGGCGCCTCGCTCGGTCCTTTCTGTGTAGCAGCTACGAGCTGCGTAAAGTGCTTCATTCACAAACAAGCCAGGACAGTGCGCGAGTCAGCACCAACAGCGGTACGTGCTATTTTAGCCCTGATAATTGTCTTGTAGGCTCTATACAGGTCAGATTGTAATGCATTGAAAAATTGTTCTTTTAAGTGGAAATAATAAAAGAGGGTTTGTGCAATAAACTAAATATGAAATAAACATTGTACATTTATGTGGAACCTTGGCTAAACTGTCTTTTTATAAACGGACCTGTGTGCTTTGTGTAATGTGTACAGTTCTCCAGACTATAATGGAGTGGCGTTGTTGGCAACAAATTATTAATTTAACTTAAACCTCTAAATCGTTAACCCTCAGATGCCACATGTTTATTGCATCTTTTTTTCCCACTTTTTGACTTACCTTATTTATAAAGGGTTCACCGCAAATCCGTGACAACTTCGAGACATATTCCTTCTTTGTGTTATTGCTGCCACTCACTGGCGTCTTCTGTCTTCAAAAAGGTAAACAATGAGAAGTTACATTAGACTTACAACCTCCTGCCTGTGAGTGCTGCCAATCACACATCAAGATGGAACCATTTTACAACTGAAATCGATAAAAAAAACTGAAACGAGCAGATTTTCGACAAAGTTTCCATAGTTGTAAAACTCACAGACAGAGCTTCTGCCTCCATCATGGAAAAGTGGGCGTTCCTTCGAAGAGTCTGACCAAAAACCGGAAAAAATATAACTGGAATGATCTTAAGGGTATTTCACACCAACACAACCCCCAGTCGCTGTCGATAGGGAGGAGCAACGCACTGTCAGTTCACGTCTCTTTGGGGCGCATTGATGTGAAAGAACATTCAGACAAACACGATCCAAACAGCCACCAGTCTCCAAACAAATGCCGAGTGAGCATGTGTGTGATGTAATGCTTGACAAAAATGACGAAACATAAGTTGCACGCGAGTAGTAGTTGTCAAACTTTGACGTCAAACAGATGTTTCTAGTCTTACCTCACGGATTAAGCTCAACTCGTATTTCCCTCCACAGTCCAGCCTTCGTACTGCGGTCCCCGTAACTCCCCCGTGTTTTCCTCCATCCAAATAGTAGCCGTTCTCCTTCGTAGTTACGTCCCGTTTGACCCGTGTAAATAACAACAATCCATGCTCGGCTAAAGACTGTTTTTCCGTAAGCGTTATTTTCGGTTTTCCGCACTATATTCCTGCGCACTGATTCGCTGGTTCTCCTGTGACCACGGGCCAATCAAACAGCTGCATTTGCGGCAACTGGCGACACTGACTTTACCTGCAAGTCTTCAAAAACCCGCCTCCACGACCTCTGACCCCCGACAACCCCATTTACACCAAACACACGTGAGCCGCCTGTCGGCAAAAGTTGCCAAACTGGTTCAGACGGGCGACTCTCGGCCTGGTGTGAAAGACACTTTAAATGGACCGCCAGACCTCTCCAATGAGTTAAGTGCTGATCTTGGTGACTTGGCTCTAAACATCTTGGTGTTATGTTTGATTTTAGTCTTTTAAAAGTCAGATAAATAATGTGGCTCAAACTTGTTTTTATCATCTTAAAGGTTAACTCTGGTGCCCCAAACTGATTCATTTCATTACCTACACAATATAACTAAAAATTAGCAATTAGTGCGCCTTGCCACTATTAGGCTATTTTTAGCTTATTATATTAGAATAAATGCATATTTTGCTACAGCAGTTAGTCCCACACATCCTTACAAACATGCAGCTGGTTTTCTATTGTTTGGCCAAAAAGTAGAGAAGTGCTGAACATTTGTATCTACTGTCGTAGACTTACGTGGATTAGTTTCACCTAAAAGTGGGCGGGTGTTTACAACAAAAATGCCTCTATGTTGCAAGCATCTGTACAACACACAGGACAGTGCATGTTCGCCCTCTACAGCTGTGGTGGTGCAATTACACAAAGTAAGAATCAGAAAAACTTGAACTTTTCATTTGCATTTTATTGTGGTGATTTTAGTCCTTGTTGCAGCCAGACTTGGTTGTGGATTTTCTGTATTACCTTAGCAAAAAGTAAAGAAACACTGGAAGAAGTTTGTCTGATTAAAAGCGTAAGATTTATTGTACATGTGCACAAAGATCAAACCCTTCAAGTCCCTCTGTCCCTGACTGGGTCCCACACAACAATGAAAACACCCTTTATCCCAACCCAGACCCAGTCAAAGTACATCATGAAGGCACAAATATTATAAATCGATAAAGCATAACAAAAGGAACATTGTGTTAGTTCTTATATCTGACCTCACAGATAAACCTGATGTCACCGGACATAACACAGTTGGATAAATGCAGTAAACAGATTAAACAAAGGATTAGAAGCTAATATCAATGTGTCAAAATGATACAGCAAAGTACAGGTCAGGACAATGAGATATGTCACTATCCTCGAGTGACACCAACAGGAAGCTTCCCCTCCATCAGCAGACATGTACAGTAACAGCACATTTGATCATTATACTAGCAGGTTATTAGTTACAGTAGATTTTCAGACACAGACTGACTCAACACAACAGCATCAGACTGTATCTTTATGTGAGTTTAATGTGGATGAGAAACACTTAAACTGTCAGAAAATCATCTCCAAGACTCAACATGGAACCAAACGCCTCCAAAAGCAGAATGTGAGCCTCCTGTTCCTGAGCTCCGGCGTAGTGGTTCCAAACGGGAAAGATGTTGTTTGGTGGAATCCCAGAGCGGCACTGAACTTTTCCATCTGTGAAAACAACAAACATTTATTTATTTAGTGATGAGGGACAGAATCTTAGAATCTTGTTTCTGCTCCATACTCACCTCCGTCTGAAAGTCTTGGCTGCAGAAAACCTTCTTTATGTCGTCCTGTATCTGTGCACTGATGTGATCGATGTGTGAGACGATGGCCACGTGTGGAATCCCTGAAACACAAAGAACAACACAACATCTCAGTCCAAACGTAAAGCAGCCGTAGTTTAGTCCTGTTGTGATGTTTCTCACCCAGGTCTGTGGCAGCGTCCATCATTTCCTTCAGCTTCTGCAGCACAGTCGAGTCGTTGGCGTTTGCAGACTTTGCGTCCAGGAAACACACCACGACGTGCACTTTGTGGTCCACACAGGGATCTTTTCTGTAGAAGTCATCACACTGCTGCAGAGCTTTCACTGGGTTGAACTGGAGACAAACAGAAACACACTGCTGGGTCACTGACTGTTCTGTGTGGAAATCTTTAAACTTTATCTTTTCCAACAACGAGTCTCCTGCAGAAGTAAAGTTTTAAGACAAACTCACTCTGCTGCGTATCGTCAGAATCTAATAATAAACTCTTGTATTTCTCACATGAAGCTGAAAGCAGCGTTCTGATTGGTTGAGCTTGAGTGGTCCACCTCAATTTCACTTTGCTGTTTGTAAAAAGCTGTTCTAAAGCCAAAGGGTTTGTGGGAGTGAGCTGGACCTGTTTAAATCATGTTCTCCGAAAGTAAATGAACAGGAGCGGCCCGTCGTTAGGGCGACAGGTCCGACGCACCGCCAACAGAAATAAAGAGTAAGGTGTGTAGTTAAAGTTAATCAAATCTGATTAAAACCTGATTAAAATGCCATAAACATCTTTGTCCAATCAGACGAGCTTATTTTCGTCTGCCGGTGCATAGTCCCGCCTCTTTTGGTGGATCTCAGTCTTGTTTAAAATCACACTCGCCGCTTCCATTGAATCTAATGTAAGAGTTTTTTTCTAAGTTTCAGCTCCACAATGTAAACTAATGAGACCTGCGGGTGCTTGCCTCTACGCTGAGCCGACACGTACGTCTGCGTAACGACGCATCTGTCAGTCAAACAGTCAAGAAGAGAGCTATGACTCTCGAGGCCAAATTTAATCATCAGACACGTCACAACAGAAGGTGGAGAATGTATAATTGTGTATTTTTACCAAGTTTGTCTTCAATGTCCATGTTTACTGTGGCTCTCAGGCTGTTTTATTGTCTTAATTATGAACAAATAGATATGTTGATATTATTATAAAGTCTGTTTATGCTTTTTACTGTCTGGATCTTTATTTTATAGTTTTATTGACATAAGTTGGCCACAGGTCATTTGATTTCACGTGAATGCCATCTAGTGGTGTAAAATGATATTATATTATATTGATTGATTTCAATAATATAATTGGGCTTTGATAACTGGCAATGTATTAACCAAAGCACCTCCAAAGAATGAGTCAGGAGCCGCCAGTGTAAATGAACAGAGACACTCACCATGTAGTTGTCCTTCACGTGTCCTTTCAGGATCAGTCTGACGTCTTCTGCTCCAACTCCACGACCGTCTTCACTCAGCCATGTCACGTCGTTGAACACAACTGGGATCTTTGTGTCTTTGTCTCCTTTTAGCTTCAGTGTGTGAGACGTGAACTGTGACAGAGACAAGGCTACAGTCAGTCTCTCTACAGGATTCTCACAGAACTAGAGTCAGAAACACGACCGAACCGCTGTGCCGCCGGCTTCAGTGAGCGTCACACTCTGACCGTCGACGGCGCCGGCCACAGAGTCCACGAAGGCCGACTTTCCTGATCCGGCTGGTCCGTACAGAAGCACACGCAGCTGAGACGCTCCTTTGGGTTTAAAGGTTTTCACACGAGTCACGAGTTCAGCCAAAGCACTGTCGCTGTGAGCAGAGAAGTGAAGATTATTTACACTGTTAATGAGTTCTGTGTCGTGTTCAGCTCACCTCCAGTCCACTTCTCTCCAGGGAATGTTTTGGGCAGGAAGTGATCCTTAAAGTAATGACAATATATTAAATGAAGAAAAGTGACACGTGTTACATGTCATGATACTTACGGAAACTTCTGTTTGCTTTATTAAAGTTTATCTCTGAAACACAGACACAGTTCAGACTAAAGATCCACAAGTGTGAGAAGTGAGAGTGAAACTGGACAAACCGATGTTACTGCCTCCGATGTTCCCAGTGTTGGTGTTTCCACAGTTGGTGTTTCCGCTTCCGCTGTTGTCGGTGCTGTGTCCTCCTCCCATTGTCTTTGTTATAGAAAACTCGATTTGTAATGAACAACCTGAAAACAGTCACATGTTAAAAGTGTCTGTGACTAAAAGCAAAGACAATACTGTATGTTTAATCTCAAACGTACCTGTTGTATGTTTAATCTCAAACGTAGCTGTTGTATGTTTAATCTCAAACGTACCTGTTGTGTGTTTAATCTCAAACGTACCTGCTGTATGTTTAATCTCAAACGTACCTGTTGTGTGTTTAATCTCAAACGTAGCTGTTGTATGTTTAATCTCAAACGTACCTGTTGTGTGTTTAATCTCAAACGTACCTGTTGTGTGTTTAATCTCAAACGTACCTGTTGTATGTTTAATCTCAAACGTACCTGTTGTGTGTTTAATCTCAAACGTACCTGTTGTATGTTTAATCTCAAACGTACCTGTTGTGTTTAATCTCAAACGTACCTGTTGTGTGTTTAATCTCAAACGTACCTGTTGTGTGTTTAATCTCAAACGTAGCTGTTGTGTGTTTAATCTCAAACGTACCTGTTGTGTGTTTAATCTCAAACGTACCTGTTGTATGTTTAATCTCAAACGTACCTGTTGTATGTTTAATCTCAAACGTACCTGTTGTTGTTTAATTCAACGTACCTGTTGGTTAATCTCAAACGTACTGTTGTTGTTTTATCTCAAACGTACTGTTGTTGTTTAATCTCAAACGTACTGTTGTTTAATCTCAAACGTACCTGTTTGTTTAATTCAACTACCTGTTGTATGTTTAATCTCAAACGTACCTGTTGTGTGTTTAATCTCACGTACTGTTGTGGTTTAATCTCAACGTACCTGTTGTGTTTAATCTCAAACGTACCTGTTGTGTGTTTAATCTCTGCTGATGCTGAGACGGTGGATGAAGTGATGATGTTTTATACAGAAGCAGCTGAAGTCCCGCCCCTTTCAGAGGCTGTCACTCTTACTCACTGTTAACACATCCAACCTTTATCAGTTGCTAAGAATTGTAAAATATTAACTTGCAGAATCCAAACTGTTTCTTTTCCACTTTTTAAATGAGTGGCTTGATACTTTACCTCATCGTGATCAAAGCCAGACTTTGCTCAGTTTTATTATTTTCTGACATTTATCGACTGTTTTAATATAATTTAACCAACAATAAACAGAACAGAAATCAAATGGACTGTTTGCAGACCCACTATGAGGAGAAACACATGAGACCTGAGGTCCAGCAGCACTTTGTCGTTGTGTCATGTGACCTTCAGTGTGTTTGGGGTTAAGAGAGGACGGAGCTGTAGAGCACCACCTGCTGGTGAGTTGGAGGGAAACAGACTGGTCAGTGTATTATGAGGGTCTGATGTGAACATCTGAGCCTCTGTCAGCAGGATCTTCACCTCACACCTCCAGCTCCTGAGGGACACTGAGCCTGAGTGGACCATGTTCCCAGCCTCCAGTGTCACTGCAGCTGCTTAGAGCTGTGATCCTAAAGTCTTTGTTTTGTAAAGTCCAGGGATTGTCAACACAAACCAAGAACCCAGTGGTGGACATGGACAGGAAGGTCAAGAGACACTGAGCTCATGTGAACAGGCCTGTAGTGTGTTTATTGTTGTGTCTGTGTGAGGTTTTAGTATTGCCACAAACGTGTGATGTTGATATGGTTTTATTGAACTGATAACAAGCGCCGCACCCAGCATGACAAACTTCTATGGAAGCAATAATCCCATGAGCTTCATTAGGTCATCAGACAGAAGTCTGTGAAGAACTGCAGAAGGATTGTGCAGGTGATAAAGTCAAGTACGATCAAGGGTCAAGGTTTGTTCATAAGAAAATGACACGAGATTCTGTGGAAGCAGTTTAGAGAGAACGACCCACTTTACAACAGCTGGATGAGTCCTGGCCTCCACAGCGCTTCATCTTCAGTTATTCTCTCAGATTAAACCTGCTGTAGGACGTGACACTGGGGAGGACAGAGACAGCAAAAGAACTGTCTGGAGGAGAGGAAAGTTACGTTTTATAAATGCAGCAGCCTCTCTCTCTCCTTCTCTCTCTCAGTGATCTGTTCTAGAGCAAAACAAACACTTTTGCAAAAGCCAGAACTCAAAGAAGTGCGTTGGGACGTTAAAAGTGTCTTTGTCGCCCAACAAATCGACTGTTGGGGCGTCAGCTTCCAAAATATTCTGCGCCAAATTACACTTTAACGCGATTTTAGACGCTCAACCGCTGACCGGTGTGAACGCAGCATAAGATAAAGACTGGACCGAGGTCTTTTTAATGTGGGACTTTAGTTTAAACAGTCTATTGTTAATGCAGTTTAGAGAGAACGACCCACTTTACGACAGCTGGATGAGTCCTGGCCTCCACAGCGCTTCATCTTCAGTTATTCTCTCAGATTAAAATGCACAAACAACAAAACATTATTGTCTGTAAACTTAAAGTAGTAAATATTCACATAAATTAATTTTCTTTCATGCGTGTTGTGTGGATAACCTTTGGAGGCCCCTCAGACTGAACTCAGTGCAGGTCTGGTCCTGTCTCAGTCTCCAGAGGACAGCTCATGTTCAGTCTACTGCTCCTTCAGTGCTGCTGCTGTCACCACTTTGATCCAGACTGTGCGCTCTAAATGGCGTCAGACAGCTCTCTTTAACTTGAGCGTGCTTAGAGAACATCATCGTGCGCAGTAAACAAGAAATGAGAGCGACAGTTTTCCTTTCACCGCGTGCTCAAAATGATAACACGGTGTTTTAATTCTTCTGCTTGCTTCTATCTGAGCGCGCTGTTTTTTCATTCCTGATGTGACGTCATCAGAACAGGAGCTGCAGTCGATCACAGATTCACGGGAGAGTGGAGATCTGACGCCAAAACCAACACATTTCATCAAATAAAGCTATATTACTGAAATAAGTTTTTATGATTTAATAATTGCATTTAGGTCAGTGACTGTGGTAGTGGGGGTTACACTTTTGTTTTTAATAGCGCCACCTACTGTACTACAATTAGATTACAGGTTGTTTCTTCTTTTTTTTCTTTAGGTCAAATACATTTGTTTATTTGAATCTTTAATAGTTTATGTGGTAGATATAGATATGTAAATGTGTTAATATGAAAAGATCAAATGGTGTTTATGTTACCATAACATCTTTATTTATACAAATACCAACTTTAAGAAATAAGAAAATGCAATTATTACAGAATAAAAAATGGTGTACAAGTGATTAGTGGCTACGAATATTCAATTCTGATGTAAAATGACTTTATTTCAGTAATATAGCTTTATTTCATGATATCTGTTGGTTTTGCCGTCAGATCTCCACACTCACACTCACACTCACGTCACATCATGAATGAAAATAACAGCACGCTCAGATAGAAGCAAAGCTAAAGAATCAAACAGCGCGCTGTTTTCATTTAAGATACAAACAGCGAGCGGTGAAAGGAAAACAGCGCGCTGAGATACAAACAGCGAGTGGTGAAAGGAAAACAGCGCGCGCAGACAGGAAGTTTGCGCTCATTTTCAATGTACACGCTCCCAATTCTTGTTTAGTGCGCGCAATGATGTTCTCTATGCACGCTCAAGTTAAAGATAGCTGTCTGACGCCATAACTCTAATGCAGCGTCCACACATGGAGCGTCAAACTCACGACAAACACACAGCGTTGGCTGCCACACATGATGCAGTATGCAAAAGTGCAGAAATGAAGCAAACATTGCGTATCCTGTAGAGACTGAACTCGGATCCACAGTCACATGTTCCATGGTCTTTTATGTTTCTGCATATTTGATTCAGATAACTCTTTAACTCAGAAGTCTGATCACGTTGAAGCTGTAGCTTTGGTCGCTCTGAAGCGCTGTTCACTCACTCTCTTTCTACAAGCTGGTCGCGCTTAGACGCTTGTTCACTTTGTCTGCGCCGCCTCGTCCTGATTTTCCTTCGCTCCACTTTACCCGCATCAACCACCTCCACATAGGTTTGTCACTGAAGGAATGCAGAGGGCTCCGGGGGTCTGTTCTTTCCAAAGAGAAGAGCTCCTGCACCAGACTGTACCATGTGTCGAGTGAGAGACTCTTGTACGTTGAAAGAAGCAGAAAGCCTGTGGTGATGCACCAGAGCTCGGCCGGAGGCAGTCTGAACTAAGAATAATACACCAATGGTCTCCTTTAAGTAAATAATGAAAAACACCAGTCCCAAGATTGATCCTTGAGGAACACCATCATTTATAAACATAAAGTTTGATTCAAGGCTGTTAGAAATACAGTACATTGTGTTTTCAGTTAGACACATTGGGCCCTGTCTTGCCCTCAGCGCTGACGCTGGCATTAGTTTTTCTTGTGTTGGCCGCTAGTAGACTCTCTAGCTCGCAGTGCACACAAGACTTAGGGGCGTGTCCAGAGCTCAGGTCTGATGTGAGACACTTCCCTTTCAGCACAACTGCCAACGTGAGAACTGAACAGAACGGCAACATCACAGGAAAAAAGTGACATGTTATGGCTCTAAACTTTAGACTATGTCTTCAGTTTGGAAAAGGCTTTGCTAACTATAATAAACTTAAACAGAAATCAACTTTGCCTCAAAACCATGTGTTATCTGTTTACCTTTAACAACAGACTGTTTAAACTAAAGTCCCACATTAAAAAGACCTCGGTCCAGTCTTTATCTTATGCTGCGTTCACACCGGTCAGCGGTTGAGCGTCTAAAATCGCGTTAAAGCGTAATTTGGCGCAGAATATTTTGGAAGCTGACGCCCCAACTGGCGCCCAAAACGCCCCAATGTGCGTCGATTTGTTGGGCGACAAAGACACTTTTAACGTCCCAACGCACTTCTGAGTTCTGGCTTTTTGCAAAAGTGTTTGTTTTGCTCTAGAACAGATCACTGAGAGAGAGAAGGAGAGAGAGAGGCTGCTGCATTTATAAAACGTAACTTTCCTCTCCTCCAGACAGTTCTTTTGCTGTCTCTGTCCACCTCCAGTGTCACGTCCTACAGCAGGTTTAATCTGAGAGAATAACTGAACATGAAGCGCTGTGGAGGCCAGGACTCATCCAGCTGTTGTAAAGTGGGTCGTTCTCTCTAAACTGCTTCCACAGAATCTCGTGTCATTTTCTTATGAACAAACCTTGACTCTTGATCGTACTTGACTTTATCACCTGCACAATCCTTCTGCAGTTCTTCACAGACTTCTGTCTGATGACCTAATGAAGCTCATGGGATTATTGCTTCCATAGAAGTTTGTCATGCTGGGTGCGACGCTTGTTATCAGTTCAATAAACCATAACAACATCACACGTTTGTGGCAATACTAAAACCTCACACAGACACAACAATAAACACACTACAGGCCTGTTCACATGAGCTCAGTGTCTCTTGACCTTCCTGTCCATGTCCACCACTGGGTTCTTGGGTTTGTGTTGACAATCCTGGACTTTACAAAACAAAGCCTTTAGGATCACAGCTCTAAGCAGCTGCAGTGACACTGGAGGCTGGGAACATGGTCCACTCAGGCTCAGTGTCCCTCAGGAGCTGGAGGTGTGAGGTGAAGATCCTGCTGACAGAGGCTCAGATGTTCACATCAGACCCTCATAATACACTGACAAGTCTGTTTCCCTCCAACTCACCAGCAGGTGGTGCTCTACAGCTCCGTCCTCTTTAACCCCAAACACACTGAAGGTCACATGACACAACGACAAAGTGCTGCTGGACCTCAGGTCTCATGTGTTTCTCCTCATAGTGGGTCTGCAAAACAGTCCATTTGATTTCTATTCTGTTTATTGTTGGTTAAATTATATTAAAACAGTCGATAAATGTCAGAAAATAGTCAAACTGAGCAAAGTCTGGCTTTGATCACGATGAGGTAAAGTATCAAGCCACTCATTAAAAAGTGGAAAAGAAACAGTTTGGATTCTGCAAGTTAATATTTTACATTCTTAGCAACTGATAAAGGTTGGATGTGTTAACAGTGAGTAAGAGTGACAGCCTCTGAAAGGGGCGGACTTCAGCTGCTTCTGTATAAAACATCATCACTTCATCCACCGTCTTCAGATCAGCAGAGATTAAACACACAACAGGTACGTTTGAGATTAACACACAACAGGTACGTTTGAGATTAACACACAACAGGTACGTTTGAGATTAAACATACAACAGGTACGTTTGAGATTAAACATACAACAGGTACGTTTGAGATTAAACATAACAGCTAGATTAAACATACAACAGCTACGTTTGAGATTTAAACACAAACAGGTACGTTGAGATTTAAACACAACAGGTACGTTTCCTTGGTCCAGCTTTCAATCCTCTATACTGCGATTTTGATCTCACTATGTCTTCAAAAAAAACAACACGCCTGGCGTCTGTCTCTTTTTTTCATATTAGGATCAATTCAGAACATTTTTGAGACGAGATTTATGCTATCTCGTGGTATCTGGTATATGAACGTGGGTTCAGCAGCGTTTTAACTCGACCCCACCCTACTCACCACAACTTCGATCTTTGAGATTAAACACACCAGGTCGTTTGAGATTTAACATACACAACAGGTAACGTATTGAGATAACATACAACAGCGTACGGTGGGTGTGAGATTATTCTATTCTCCAGGATTGTCTTTCTTCTGTCACTTAGCACTCCCTTAACATGTGACTGTATTCGCGTTTTCCATTAACGCCAAATAGTATACTTCACTATAACAAGCAAACAGATGGGGTGCGACACGTAATAAGCCGACACCCCAGCGATCTATTACACACCCGATCCGGAAACACCAACACTAGGGAACCACTACATAACAGGAGGCAGTAACATCGGTTTGTACACAGTTTTTCTTACTCATGCCCCACTTCGCACTCTCCACCCCGGTGCTTCCGAGAACTAGCCCTTATATGTCACCAATCACTGAAACTGTCTGCGTAGGTTCAGACGATAAACTTAANTACAAATACCAACTTTAAGAAATAAGAAAATGCAATTATTACAGAATAAAAAATGGTGTACAAGTGATTAGTGGCTACGAATATTCAATTCTGATGTAAAATGACTTTATTTCAGTAATATAGCTTTATTTCATGATATCTGTTGGTTTTGCCGTCAGATCTCCACACTCACACTCACACTCACGTCACATCATGAATGAAAAATACAGCACGCTCAGATAGAAGCAAAGCTAAAGAATCAAACAGCGCGCTGTTTTCATTTAAGATACAAACAGCGAGCGGTGAAAGGAAAACAGCGCGCTGAGATACAAACAGCGAGTGGTGAAAGGAAAACAGCGCGCGCAGACAGGAAGTTTGCGCTCATTTTCAATGTACACGCTCCCAATTCTTGTTTAGTGCGCGCAATGATGTTCTCTATGCACGCTCAAGTTAAAGATAGCTGTCTGACGCCATAACTCTAATGCAGCGTCCACACATGGAGCGTCAAACTCACGACAAACACACAGCGTTGGCTGCCACACATGATGCAGTATGCAAAAGTGCAGAAATGAAGCAAACATTGCGTATCCTGTAGAGACTGAACTCGGATCCACAGTCACATGTTCCATGGTCTTTTATGTTTCTGCATATTTGATTCAGATAACTCTTTAACTCAGAAGTCTGATCACGTTGAAGCTGTAGCTTTGGTCGCTCTGAAGCGCTGTTTCACTCACTCTCTTTCTACAAGCTGGTCGCGCTTAGACGCTTGTTCACTTTGTCTGCGCCGCCTCGTCCTGATTTTCCTTCGCTCCACTTACCCGCATCAACCACCTCCACATAGGTTTGTCACTGAAGGAATGCAGAGGCTCCGGGGGTCTGTTCTTTCCAAAGAGAAGAGCTCCTGCACCAGACTGTACCATGTGTCGAGTGAGAGACTCTTGTACGTTGAAAGAAGCAGAAAGCCTGTGGTGATGCACCAGAGCTCGGCCGGAGGCAGTCTGAACTAAGAATAATACACCAATGGTCTCCTTTAAGTAAATAATGAAAAACACCAGTCCCAAGATTGATCCTTGAGGAAACCATCATTTATAAACATAAAGTTTGATTCAAGGCTGTTAGAAATACAGTACATTGTGTTTTCAGTTAGACACATTGGGCCCTGTCTTGCCCTCAGCGCTGACGCTGGCATTAGTTTTTTCTTGTGTTGGCCGCTAGTAGACTCTCTAGCTCGCAGTGCACACAAGACTTAGGGGCGTGTCCAGAGCTCAGGTCTGATGTGAGACACTTCCCTTTCAGCACAACTGCCAACGTGAGAACTGAACAGAACGGCAACATCACAGGAAAAGTGACATGTTATGGCTCTAAACTTTAGACTATGTCTTCAGTTTGGAAAAGGCTTTGCTAACTATAATAAACTTAAACAGAAATCAACTTTGCCTCAAAACCATGTGTTATCTGTTTACCTTTAACAACAGACTGTTTAAACTAAAGTCCCACATTAAAAAGACCTCGGTCCAGTCTTTATCTTATGCTGCGTTCACACCGGTCAGCGGTTGAGCGTCTAAAATCGCGTTAAAGCGTAATTTGGCGCAGAATATTTTGGAAGCTGACGCCCCAACTGGCGCCCAAAACGCCCCAATGTGCGTCGATTTGTTGGCGACAAAGACACTTTTAACGTCCCAACGCACTTCTGAGTTCTGGCTTTTTGCAAAAGTGTTTGTTTTGCTCTAGAACAGATCACTGAGAGAGAGAAGGAGAGAGAGAGGCTGCTGCATTTATAAAACGTAACTTTCCTCTCCTCCAGACAGTTCTTTTGCTGTCTCTGTCCACCTCCAGTGTCACGTCCTACAGCAGGTTTAATCTGAGAGAATAACTGAACATGAAGCGCTGTGGAGGCCAGGACTCATCCAGCTGTTGTAAAGTGGGTCGTTCTCTCTAAACTGCTTCCACAGAATCTCGTGTCATTTTCTTATGAACAAACCTTGACTCTTGATCGTACTTGACTTTATCACCTGCACAATCCTTCTGCAGTTCTTCACAGACTTCTGTCTGATGACCTAATGAAGCTCATGGGATTATTGCTTCCATAGAAGTTTGTCATGCTGGGTGCGACGCTTGTTATCAGTTCAATAAAACCATAACAACATCACACGTTTGTGGCAATACTAAAACCTCACACAGACACAACAATAAACACACTACAGGCCTGTTCACATGAGCTCAGTGTCTCTTGACCTTCCTGTCCATGTCCACCACTGGGTTCTTGGGTTTGTGTTGACAATCCCTGGACTTTACAAAACAAAGCCTTTAGGATCACAGCTCTAAGCAGCTGCAGTGACACTGGAGGCTGGGAACATGGTCCACTCAGGCTCAGTGTCCCTCAGGAGCTGGAGGTGTGAGGTGAAGATCCTGCTGACAGAGGCTCAGATGTTCACATCAGACCCTCATAATACACTGACAAGTCTGTTTCCCTCCAACTCACCAGCAGGTGGTGCTCTACAGCTCCGTCCTCTCTTAACCCCAAACACACTGAAGGTCACATGACACAACGACAAAGTGCTGCTGGACCTCAGGTCTCATGTGTTTCTCCTCATAGTGGGTCTGCAAAACAGTCCATTTGATTTCTATTCTGTTTATTGTTGGTTAAATTATATTAAAACAGTCGATAAATGTCAGAAAATAGTCAAACTGAGCAAAGTCTGGCTTTGATCACGATGAGGTAAAGTATCAAGCCACTCATTTAAAAAGTGGAAAAGAAACAGTTTGGATTCTGCAAGTTAATATTTTACAATTCTTAGCAACTGATAAAGGTTGGATGTGTTAACAGTGAGTAAGAGTGACAGCCTCTGAAAGGGGCGGGACTTCAGCTGCTTCTGTATAAAACATCATCACTTCATCCACCGTCTCAGCATCAGCAGAGATTAAACACACAACAGGTACGTTTGAGATTAAACACACAACAGGTACGTTTGAGATTAAACACACAACAGGTACGTTTGAGATTAAACATACAACAGGTACGTTTGAGATTAAACATACAACAGGTACGTTTGAGATTAAACATACAACAGCTACGTTTGAGATTAAACATACAACAGCTACGTTTGAGATTAAACACAACAGGTACGTTTGAGATTAAACACAACAGGTACGTTTGAGATTAAACACAACAGGTACGTTTGAGATTAAACATACAACAGGTACGTTTGAGATTAACATACAACAGGTACGTTTGAGATTAAACATACAGTATTGTCTTTCTTTTAGTCACAGACACTTTTAACATGTGACTGTTTTCAGGTTGTTCATTACAAATCGAGTTTTCTATAACAAAGACAATGGGATCAGGAGGAAGCACCGACAACAGCGGAAGCGGAAACACCAACTGTGGAAACACCAACACTGGGAACATCGGAGGCAGTAACATCGGTTTGTCCAGTTTCACTCTCACTTCTCACACTTGTGGATCTTTAGTCTGAACTGTGTCTGTGTTTCAGAGATAAACTTTAATAAAGCAAACAGAAGTTTCCGTAAGTATCATGACATGTAACACGTGTCACTTTTCTTCATTTAATATATTGTCATTACTTTAAGGATCACTTCCTGCCCAAAACATTCCCTGGAGAGAAGTGGACTGGAGGTGAGCTGAACACGACACAGAACTCATTAACAGTGTAAATAATCTTCACTTCTCTGCTCACAGCGACAGTGCTTTGGCTGAACTCGTGACTCGTGTGAAAACCTTTAAACCCAAAGGAGCGTCTCAGCTGCGTGTGCTTCTGTACGGACCAGCCGGATCAGGAAAGTCGGCCTTCGTGGACTCTGTGGCCGGCGCCGTCGACGGTCAGAGTGTGACGCTCACTGAAGCCGGCGGCACAGCGGTTCGGTCGTGTTTCTGACTCTAGTTCTGTGAGAATCCTGTAGAGAGACTGACTGTAGCCTTGTCTCTGTCACAGTTCACGTCTCACACACTGAAGCTAAAAGGAGACAAAGACACAAGATCCCAGTTGTGTTCAACGACGTGACATGGCTGAGTGAAGACGGTCGTGGAGTTGGAGCAGAAGACGTCAGACTGATCCTGAAAGGACACGTGAAGGACAACTACATGGTGAGTGTCTCTGTTCATTTACACTGGCGGCTCCTGACTCATTTCTTTGGTCAATACAGAGCCAGTTATCAAAGCCCAGTGTCCTAATCAATTATTATAATATAATATAATATCATTTTAGGTGGCGTTCACGTGCAATCAAATGGCCTGTGGCCAACTTATGTCAATAAAACTATAAAATAAAGATCCAGACCAGTAAAAAGCATAAACAGACTTTATAATAATATCAACATATCTATTTGTTCATATTTAAGACAATAAAACCAGCCTGAGAGCCACAGTAAACATGGACATGGAAGACATTGAAAACTTGGTAAAAATACACAATTATACATTCTCCACCTTTTGCTGTGACGTATCTGATGATTAAATTTGGCCTCGAGAGTCATAGCTCTCTTCTTGACTGTTTGACTGACAGATGCGTCGTTACGCAGACGTACGTGTCGGCTCAGCGTCGAGGCAAGCACCTGCAGGTCTCATTAGTTTACATTGTAGAGCTGAAACTTAGAAAAACACTCTTACATTAGATTCAATGGAAGCGGCGAGTGTGATTTTAAACAAGACTGAGATCCACCAAAAGAGGCGGGACTATGCACCGGCAGACGAAAATAAGCTCCTCTGATTGGACAATGATGTTTATGGCATTTTAATCAGGTTTTAATTAGATTTGATCAACTTTAACTACACACCTCGCTTATTCTTTTTGTTGGCGGTGCGTCGGACCTATCGCCCTAACGATGGGCCGCTCATGTTCATTTACTTTCATGATTTAAACAGGTATTTCTATCAGTCCAGCTCACTCCCACAAACCCTTTGGCTTTAGAACAGCTTTTTACAAACACCACTCAAGCTCAGCCAATCAGAACGCTGCTTTCAGCTTCATGTGAGAAGACTCATTGTTGGAAAAGCTAAAGTTTAAAGATTTCCACACAGAACAGTCAGTGACCCAGCAGCGTGTTTCTGTTTGTCTCCAGTTCAACCCAGTGAAAGCTCTGCAGCAGTGTGATGACTTCTACAGAAAAGATCCCTGTGTGGACCACAAAGTGCACGTCGTGGTGTGTTTCCTGGATGCAAAGTCTGCAAACGCCAACGACTCGACTGTGCTGCAGAAGCTGAAGGAAATGATGGACGCTGCCACAGACCTGGGTGAGAAACATCACAACAGGACTAAACTACGGCTGCTTTACGTTTGGATTGAGATGTTGTGTTGTTTTTTGTGTTTCAGGGATTCCACACGTGGCCATCGTCTCACACATCGATCACATCAGTGCACAGATACAGGACGACATAAAGAAGGTTTTCTGCAGCCAAGACTTTCAGACGGAGGTGAGTATGGAGCAGAAACAAGATTCTAAGATTCTGTCCCTCATCACTAAATAAATAAATGTTTGTTGTTTTCACAGATGGAAAAGTTCAGTGCCGCTCTGGGAATTCCACCAAACAACATCTTTCCCGTTTGGAACCACTACGCCGGAGCTCAGGAACAGGAGGCTCACATTCTGCTTTTGGAGGCGTTTGGTTCCATGTTGAGTCTTGGAGATGATTTTCTGAGAGTTTAAGTGTTTCTCATCCACATTAAACTCACATAAAGATACAGTCTGATGCTGTTGTGTTGAGTCAGTCTGTGTCTGTGAGTCTGGCAGCAACAACGACTCAATCACCACAATAAAATGTACATGAAAAGCTGACACGTTTTTCTGATTCTTACTTTGTGTAACTGCACCACCACTCCTGTAGAGGGCGAACATGCACTGTCCTTTGTGTTGTATTGCAAGAGAAGATACAATCAGCAACGTGTCATATTTTGGGCGTGGCCAGCTGTGGGGGAAAGTTATGTGGAAAGTATTATGGGAAACTTTTTACATCGTCGTTTTCTGACAAATATGAGGGATCGCAATGACATCACCTCCGGTTAAAACACTACAACGGAGCTGTGCCTATCGGAGTTGGATAAATTAACAAATTGTTATATCAGAGCTCCCATTCATACGGGGCTAAAAGACCTGTGAGGGTTTAGGTGAATGTTTTAAACAGTTTGGGGAAGTTTGCAGCATAAATCCGTGTCAGTATCTGTGGTAGTAATAGTCACCTAGTGCAGCATCACATCAGGCTTGTTCAAACTTTACAATCAGCAAATGCCGCTAAGACTGTATTTACAAAACATTTTCACAAAAGTCCTAGACAATTGAAGCCTATGGGTTTGTTTAATATCACAATACAATGTCACCGGAGTTATATTAATGTACAATGCGTTTGGTAACACTTTAAAGTACCGCCCACTAGTTAATAGGTAACTACGGGAGTACTTACTGGTACTTCTGGTGTTAGTACCAGTGGTAGTTAATGGTAACTACAGTGGTACTTGTAGTGGTACTTAGAGTCACAAGTACTGGTAACTAAAGTGACAGTTACCAGTATGTTTAGTATTAACTACAGTGGTACTTCACTGTCAGTTACTATAGTAATTGATAGCTAACTAACACTGACAGCGGGTCGTATTTTAAAGTGGACAAGGTGGTACTTCACTGTCAGTTACTATAGTAAACTCACTCCCTCAGGTATAGGAACCCACAAACAAACTGGGCCAAGGGGAGCGTTCCCTTTAGCTCAATGCGTTTGTCAGGTTGACCGGCGCGCGGGAGACCCGGGTTCGACTCCCGCTCAGGACATGTGTAAGACCACACCCGTTACACTTACCAATTACAGTAGTAACTGACAGTGAAGTACCACCTTGTCCACTTTAAAATACGACCCGCTGTCAGTGTTAATTAACAGTTAATTAATGTAGTAACTGACAGTGAAGTACCACTGTATTAAACTGTACAAGAACTACTACCAACTTTTACTGTAATTTAGCTAGTGCTCAATACATTATTTACTAGTAACTACTGTTTAAAGCTCAATAAAAATTTTGTAAATTGTTAATGTGTTTCATATCTGTTGTGGCTGTGGGCATAATAAAGAGGTGTCTCTTTGTATTAGATTGCCCAGTGTTTGATTTTTATCATAATCTGTATTATACACAATATTTGCAGTTTGTGTAGCATCACAAATAGAACCACCAAGTACACAATTAAGTATCACTAGAGGTACCCGTATAAGTACCACTAATTAGTACAAATGATGCCACCATAATCCCTAATTATCATTTCACAAAAGTACCAGTAACTATCACTATAATTAATACTTAACTTGCCGGTAACTGTCACTTTAGTTACCAGTACTTGTGACTCTAAGTACCACTACAAGTACCACTGTAGTTACCAGTAACTACCACTGATACTAACACCAGAAGTACCAGTAAGTACCAGTAAGTACCCCCGTAGTTACCTATTAACTAGCGGGCGGTACTTTAAAGTATTACCATGCATGTTTCTAAATAATGTCACTAAAAGAGTAAAATGTTGAAACTAACTGAAGAAATGAACTTTCCCTGGTCTCTCCTCATGGCTGCTGCTCTGGTGCTTCTGATAACGTCGCTGAATTACTTCTTAAATCTAACAGGCTATGCAATTTTAGTCCCAGGGCTTGTACTCACAGTAACATAGTCCACATGTTACCACATCTTTTTCTTTTTCACAATAATAATCGCCATGGTCCGTTATCTTCTCACTTTTAAGTCTTCTTTTGTGTATTTTTATCGCCCCAGAGTGACAGACAGTGTAGGGGACTGACACTTCTATCACATAAAACGAAATTAACAAAAAATGTAAATAATAAACTGTGTGAAAAGCCTAAAACATGTGGCACTCTCGTTAGCTGCACTAACTTTCTGCTTACCGATGCGTGCGCATGTGCCACAAATTCCGGAAGAAAACAACAACAGCGATCGCTTGTGTTAAGTGTACCTTTAGCAAAACTAATTCAAGTCGAGTCAGAAAGAAGCGTAAATGTTTGTTGTTTATGTGGAGGTATGTCAGAAAAGGAAACAGAAGACCTTAAAATACGACAGGTGGCGCTAGCATCAGTTGGATCACTTTATTCATTTCCATGCCTTTGTATCTTTGACTCATACAGTATATTTCCACATTATAAGTCCATGTATAAGTCCACATTTGCTGTTGAGCAGTGAGTGATAAAGCTTCCCCCACAATCGCATCGCACCTCAACATTCTCGTCTCTCTCACTTTGTTCCTGACTTGATTTCCCCGCTCTGTTTTGCGTACAGTTGTGAATTAAACCGTGATCTCACAGGAGCAGCAGCAGCACAGAGGCTCAGAGTGACCAAACTTGAGTCTAAATGACAAAGCTGAGACTAGAGAAGGAGAGACGGGATGAACTCTTATATGTGAGAGAAGAGTGAAAGATGGATCGACGCCTGTGTTTATTAGTGAGATCTCTCCATTTACTTGTGTGCAAGGAAAAGTTGAGAGGGAAATCCAGTCAACAAGGGACAGTGTGTGAAAGTGTGACATTATTAGCTGCTATGAGAGCAGACTTCGCTGAGGGACTGGAGTGAGAAAAGGAAAATCATCAATGAAACTACGCTGGGATCGACAGAACACTCTGAAATTTAGAATAAACACAGTCTTTGTTACACACCTAAAATTAATACAAGATAAAAGCAGAAGGATGGATGGGAAAAGTATAAACATAGAGAGGGACGGACGAAACAGAGAGGGGGAAAATCCCCCCCATCCCCCCAGGAAATCACACCCCGGGCCTAAACCTCCTGCCATCACAGGGCCTAATGACCTGAGCTGCACTAATTTAGTCCAGAGTGGCGTCATTACACGACCTGGTGCACCAATCAAGAAACCACTTCCTCACATGGCAGCTGAGAAGCAACGTGAGGGTGAGCTACAAACATGACGGCCTGTGAGATAGTTCGGCACAACACAGTCACAGCGGTTGGGCGTCGAGTATCGTCACAGTTCGCGTGAAAGATGGTACACATCACCTAACACACGTTCAGGATTACACACTATAGTGATGCGCAATTCGGGAATTTTTACAACCCGTGGGTCAGGCTCTTTTGACAATACATGACCCGCCTCAACCTGCCTGAGTGTATTTGTACAACCCGCACCCGCATAGGCTATAATATTGAGTACAATCCATCAACGTTCAAGGCTCGAGCGGAACAAACAGCCAAAAGTAACATTATAGCTGACTTTAATGTAGGAAAAAGTGAGCAATATTCATCCAGTATTAAGTAGATGTGTAGATGACTTACCTCTCAGAACCCGCTTTAGTCAAACTGATGTTTTTGTCACGCTTTCATCTGAACATGAAGCATTTCAAACAATCCTTGGCATTTCACACTCGCATTTTTCTTTCTTCTTTCTCGTCTAAAATGAAAGCAAATGTCGGCGCTCTTCAACCCTCGTTCGCACCGAGCAGCTCACATGAGGCAGGTTGTTAGGTAGATCCAATAAAACACAAAATAATAAAGTCCAAGAGCGCAATGGTCCCGGTCTGTGTTTGTTTGAATTGACGCAGATCGTGTTGTTCCTGCAACAGCGGTGGCTCTGACCAATGAAAGAGCAGATACTCTCCTCACTGTTTCCTTATGTGTGATTCTGTTACACAGCGTGTCTAGAGAGCAGAGCACGCTTCAGTTTATGGGGTGAGATCTAGGAAGCGATTTGTAAGATATGCAACGAAAATGGTTGTTGTCAAAAACTGACCCGCCTCAGCCCGCCCCAACCCGCGGGCAACTCGCGGACCCGCAGGTCATGGGTCAGCCCGCGCATCATTAGATTACACTAATGTGTTCAGACGCAGCAATTGGGTAAAACAAAAAAGTACTCGCCTGTCATGGAGCAAGCCAACCCCAATGGTGCAATGTTTTACCAAGTGGCCCTCAGACTTCCTGCTAGATTGGCCCAAATTACAAAAAGTATATTTTTTTTCATAGTCAAAATAACAAACATTGTTAGGTTACATAAACTTAAAATGAATGTTTAACCCTTTTTAAAAGTGTGGTGGTTCATTAAAATTAGGTCAAATCAAATGATAATCATTCACTTCATAGCCATAGGACCCTCCGCTCCACATAAGTTTCAAAATGCAGCCCACTGTGAAGCCCAGCTGTCCTCTTTGAAGGAGGATAAGGGCAGTTGTGGGCTACAAATTCTAATACATTTTTTGGCTGATCTGAAATGATTTTTTCTCAGATCACAGTCAATCCATCAGTTCTGGAAACTCAGCTAAACTAACCCTAACCCACATGTCCGGTTCATGAGCAACAACAACAACAAATCGTCCACACACTGCAAAAAATTCTTGATTTTAGGATTTAAACCTAATTTCAAGCATTTTGACTCGACCTCGATTTATTGCAGAGACATATATTATTTTCCTTGTTTCAAAATGTTTCAAACTGATTTCAAGAAATAGTTTTTTTTTTTTTTTTTATTTCATGCCAAATTATTTTGGCAAATTTTTGTTCTTAAGCCAAATTCTCTTAGTGACGAGTGAAAAATGTCATTAAACCAGTGAAATATTCTATATTACATAAGCAAATACATCTTATCCAGTTAAAACTGCTCAAATCTGGATTCTACGTCATTTTAAGCAAGTCTAGATACAGTTTTTGCATTCTCTATCCTGTATCAGTAAACCAGGTTAAACCACGTTAAACCAGTCTTATCCGTGCCACTTTCTGATGGAATCCTTCAGTCTTCACTCACGCAGTTCCTGGGAGTGATTTGCGAGAGCTGTCTTGTAAATTAGGGCAAGAACAAAACCCAAAAGTCAAATGCAGGTGTCCAACATCCAAATCAGTGAATAATCATTTTCTTCCTCGTGTGTTGTCATGTGTCTATGAGGCCACCAGGAGGCAGCAGAGGAGAAGATACTGACCTGACTTCACTGGCTGTTTCCCAAAGCCTAGGTACCTTGCCTTGCCTTGGTCTGATCTGGGCGTGGCAAGGCATTGACATCATCCAAGTCATGTTCCAATGTTCAAGTCCTCCACAGGCAGTGTATTTGGTTTGATTAGCATGTGGCTTATTTACCAAGGATACATAAGTGTATCCTTCGCTGCCTTCCTCTGGGGAATTTACCCATAATGCACCATGATCATTTAAGATGAAAAAATAAATGAAGTTTCAAAAGTACTTAATATGCAAAATAGGCAAATATTATGTTTGGAAAATACTTCTCTTGTAAAACAAACACATTTTTAATTATCTTGTTTTATTTAAGTCTTCCTTACAACATGAACCCCTCCCTCACATGTGTTCTGGGGCTTCATTATGTTCACTTGATGCAGCTGTGTCTAATTTCTCTGAAGTCTGTTCCATTAGTCGTCACTTTGGGTCAAGTAAAGCCACTTGCCTTGGATTGGAAGGAACTGACTTTGAAGGAACTGGCTTTGGAGGCAAGGCAAGGCAAGGTACCTAGGCTTTGGGAAATAGCGACTGTGTGTTTTTTGGATATTTACAGAAGTCCTCTACATTTAGACAGTTTTAGTAATTTTTTTTTTCCATTATTGACAAAGTAAAGACAAATAACGGAGACGTCTGAAGCTGCAGAGGCAGGTACCTTGCCTTGCCTCCAAAGTCAGTTCCTTCTAATCCAAGGCAAGTGTCTTTTCTCAGCCCAAACTGAGGCTAATGGAACAGACTTCAGAGGAACAAGACACAGCTGCATCAAGTGAACAGAATGAAGCCCCAGAACACACAAGAGGAAGACTTAATTAAAATAAGATTAATATAATATGTGTTTGTTTTACTAGAGAAGTATTTCCTAAAAATAATTCTTGCATATTTTGCATATTAAGTACTTTTGAAACTGTATTTATTTTTCCTTCTTCAATGTTCATGGTGCATTATGGGTACATTTTCTAAAGCAAGGCACACTCGTGTATCCTTGATAAATGATCCACATGCTAACTAAACGAAGGACATGAACACTGACTTGGATGATGTCAATGTCTCGCCAAGCCCAGCCCTGTAATGGCTTTTCATCAGCAATATCATCAGTCAGTTTCCTTAAATATTAAATGTCCTTAATAAATGTCTAGATACTTGTAGAGGTGCTTCTGTCCCTGTCCTCGTTTTGTGCAGATGTAAGAAGAACAGATATTTAGAATAGCCAATGTGACAAATGTTTTACTGGTTGTTTATCTTTATGGCAGGTCACCAGTTAATAATTTAATGATGTAAAATCGAAACAAAAAGTCTGAAAGTGCACACATTGATTTCACAACAGATTATGGGTAATAAAATACTCATAAAATGCCAAACTTCAAACTGTTATGCAGTCTTCTTTATCACTTTCCCACCCACTGAAATGCTATTTCTATATCTTATGTTTCCCCATCAACGACATTGTCCTTCAAATAAATTAATAAATAATGAAACTGATAAATGCTCTCTTTAAAGCAGGAGGGTTAAACTCAAAGTTTGATTTGATTGGCAAGAACAGGGACATTTCTACAACATTTATTGTTTAGAAAACTGTATCTTACAGCGGTGGGATTAACTCATTTTATTGTAAGTCTGAAGTCTTTGGAGGTCCATCAGTTCAAATCTTTTCAGTGTGCTTTATGTATTTAAAAAGTCCTGGTCAAAAAGAGAAGAGGTGTTGTTGTTTTTTTTAACTAGCACTTGGGTCAGAGACTTACTCCACCCATGACTTCACTCCAAGCAGGCTCACAAAAGCTCGAGATGCCCAGAGGTCTTTTCAGAGACCCCCAGTGTGAACAAACTTTGACTGACAGCACAAATATGAACAGTGAGTTTGTGAGTGATGTAAGTTTTGTGTTGGAGCGATCATGATTTGTGGTGAGGTTCACAGCTGAGGCTGTTGAGCACAGAACTAGTTTCTTACTTGCACTCCGAGACTCCTTTTTTACTTTGCAGACATTTGTATAAAACCTTTCCTTTACAGAGCCACATGAGCTCATGTGAGTAATTTATAAAATTCAAATGAGAAAAAACAAACAAGAACACGAGTTACAAACGGGCTGATTCCACATCCTGCATATCCGCCACGACCTTCGCAGTAATTGCGCTGCCTTTGTAATGAATGAGGTACGTTCCACATCTCGCATATGAGCTGCGCAGGTCTGCGCCTCAGCTCCGTCCTTCCAACGCCGTCCGACAAAATTGCGGATCAGCGGTAAAATCTTCTGCGCCCAGGTCCGACCTGATCAAGTTCTACAGATCAGAGCGCACCAAACAGGAAACAGAACGTGAACTACGTCCAGATCTTCAAAGTAAAAACACTTTGCACGGACTTTATTTTGATCACAGTACTTGTATTTAATCTTTATATGCATAGTTGCTATGCCAGTTTAACTCAGTCGGCTGTAAACTTTCACTTTATGTCACTGAAACACTGACGGGAGAATACTTTTTATCGGACTCATTCACGTAATGCCTTTGCCCTCGTGGGGAGCATACTCTTCTCGTGCTCTTCGCAGTAGAGCGCAGCCTAGTAGCGGGGACAACATGCATCCAGTAGGAGAGGCTTTGCACATGAAATCGGAGGTGTTCTGTGCTGCAGCGCAGCGGATATGCAGGATGTGGAATTCCTGTGTTACCGTTTTAGCCAAATGACTGATGATGTCATTGAACAGTGAGATATCGCTTTTGAACTCTCCACAGCAGGGGTGTCAGAAGGAGGAGTTTTTATATTTACAGTTGTGGTTTTTGCTCACAGAACTGCAAAATGAGCCAGTTTGCACAAAAATTTCCAAAAAAGGACCGGAAAAGTAAATAATTAAAATTTGACCCCAAACACAAACTTTGACAGTGAAAAAAGTGGATTATGTGCTTAACCTTAAGTACTTTTCCCCCCACAGATACAAGTCCCAAGTCTTAGTTCATTTGATCTAGACAAGTCTGAAGTCATCAACGTACTGACTCAACGTAGTGATTCAAGTCTGACTCAAGCAATCAGTTTCCTTAAATATTAGAGAAGGAACGAGGTCAATCTGGTGAAATCAAATGTCACGACACTGTGTGCACACGTAAAGACTGAAAAACCAACACATTCTCACACCGACTGCGTCAAGAGTTGACGTTTGGTCAGTGCCCATTGGCGTCACATAATAACGCATGAGGTGCCCCATAGCGTACATTTGTGACGCTCCGGGTCTTTCATTCATTTCAGTGCAAGGCTATTCGCGTCTTTCTGTGACGCTCAGGGTTTCCCATTCATCCTAATGCAATGCGAGGGCGTCGGTGGGTGACGCGAAGATTTCTCATTGATTCCAATGCAAAGCAAAGCGCGTCTGTGCGTGACGCGAGGGACTTCAGTCCATTCCTACTTAACAGCGTCTGCAGCTGACGCTCGTGTTTTTTAATAAGCTCTTTGATTCGTTTTTTATTAAATTTCAATGCAACCTTGACAGCTTAGGCACGTCTTTTAATGGGCCTGGACCAGTAGCAATGCAACTTTTGACTGCGGTATTAGATGACATATTTTTCAGCGCTCTGTGTTGCTGGTATTTAAAACGCTAGAGGAATATCCCATCAAAGACGCCAATTCAAGGAAAATTTAAAATTTAAGATAGCTTTGATACAAGTTAGAAATGTTAAAAATATAAAATATAGCTTTAGAGCCTGCACCTTTTAATTATAAATTACTGATTTGTTTGTATTTGTATTTTAGTGAAACGGAAAAGTCTACTTCCTGTTTTCCACCCGGACACTTTAAGAAGGACACGCCTCCAGCTCCGGTAAACAACACAGCACAGGTAAGCTAAATAGCAGCTGTAAAACTCCTCTAAATGCTCATTTCTATGTAAATATAGTGAGAGAGATGAGAGGGATTTGTCTGTAAATACTACTATACTTGTAAATCTTGCTTGTTCAGTGCATTAAATATCTGGCCAGGCGAGAACTGAGAGCTTTCTCCAGGCTATGTGCTAGCAACAGCTTAGCTAAAGCTAGTTAGAGGTTCGTTTTTCTACTGTGAGTTTAATTTAAACAACAAAAACAAAACGTACTTAACATCACTTTAAAAAAGTGTTGTGTTTTTGCACTGCACCTTCAGATATATAGTAGTTTAATCACTTTGAAGTATTTTTAAGACAATATTGTGTGCATACTTTGAGTAATTTCTAGGACAAATTGCACTTACGTGAACAATATGTAATGTTATTCTTTTACTCAAAAAGAATAGCATTAAACAGTTACAGGAGTGCACTTCATGCAAGTGTGTGTGTGTGGATAAAATGTTCAAAATGTTTTTTTTTGCAGGGCAACAACACAAACAAGTCTCTGACTACAATGACAACAGAGGCTGAATCTAAACCTTCTGTGTTCTGACTGCAACTGTGGAGTGAGCACAACAGGTAAGAATAGGATCTGCTCAAAAAAGTCCTTTATCAGAGTCTGTGTAAACTTATGAAACCAACTCTCTGTCCTTTGTGATTATCAGCCTTTATTTCAGACTTCTGGTCCAGAAATTATTTTAAAAGACAGCACATAGACAAACATACAACAGAAAACATAAACATGGCACCTCATAATGTATTTCTGTACATGCTCAGGCGCCAATGAGTCCATGTAGTAGAAAAGGATCATACTGAACTGATTATTTCGTTTGGTAAAACTTCTGCACCAGCAAATGCTTTTAGTTTTTTGGTGATGTGTACTGTGACAACACACAACAAATACAGTATCAATAAACAAAACCTTTCATATAGTTTAGTGTAAGAAAAGAATTAAAGTTTATTTTCTCCACCAACTCAGTTTTTTCTTTCCACCTGGTTGTTGTTGTTGTTGTTGTTGTTGTTGTTGTTGTTGTTGTAAAAGAAAAAAAACAACATGTTTTTAAATCAACATAACAGTGTCGTGTTAGACAAAAGTTGCATTTAAACATACAGATGCTCATACAAGCATAGACTGGTCCAACTTCTTTTTTGACTGGATGTAAATACAAAGACGACTGTATTACTTCCACATTAAGTCTAAGCCTCTTCGCATGTTTGAAATGATATCTGATGAAGGCCTATTAAGCCCTAAATATGTATTGTATTATTTGTGTTTAATGTGTCCAATACAGAGTTCCTTCTGTTCACTTTCAAGTGACATTTTTGCATTATATTTGAATGATGAACTTGAATGTATTCTTGTTACTAAGTCAGAAAACACAGCTAGCATGCCATTTCAAATTCTTTATGCTTCTTGTTACACAGCACAGCACTGCAGACGAAGTTTCATCTTGCATCGGAACCATCGGCACAATCCGAAACCATCAGAGACCATCAAGATCACCAGAGATCACCAGAGAGGACAAACTAAGCAGACACAGGTGAGTGTAAGGGTAGAAATGGATCTATCCATAGATCAATCTCAAGGCTAAATGCACATGCCTAAAGTTCTGACAAGGACACACTAGAGATACAAATTTAAGATAAAACAAGGTTGCCTTTATTTTTCCCCATAATGGGAAAGTTCCAGTCTTGGAATGCACAGTTTAAAGACAACAGGAGAAACATGAAATAAAAAAGGCACTTCAAAACAACAACAAAAATTGAATCTAATGCACTGTTCAAGTAGAGCAGCAAAACAAAACAAAAACTTATATGAAGATGCTGTTATGTCTGAGCACAGTGGGCGTGCATTGGTAAATTACCGTACTTTTTACAATAACTGTGATTTTGAACATTGTAGCGTATGGACAGAATAAGGAGCAGGTAAAAGACATATTACAGAGGTACACTTCTTAATACATTTTTCTTTCTCTTGCAGTGAGCAGAACAACCTCGACTTGGAAGAAGGACATCATAGCTGCAGTGATACCTCTCCAAACAGCCAATGGACTGAACTGTACTGAGGTTACAGACTTTTGTCTGTAACCTTCTTCTTGTCTGGGACTTTTGCTAAAACGATGAGTTGTTCACGCACATGCCACAAATCTGTTGTCATATTTGCTCTTTTGGTCATATGGTAGAATTGTTTAATCAGTTTAGGATGTTTTACTGGACTTTTTTACAGGAAGTAAAAACTAGCTTTTTCAATGTATGATTTTCACAATAGTTCCAGAAATTGGGGCCATTTTTCAATTCCATTTGAAATATATTGAGGACATATTATTAACATGGCAAGTTTGTGGGATCAATCCCCTAAAATAATGAGGAGTATCATTATTTGTGGATCATAGTTTGAGGTATTTCTTTCAAAAACAAATAATCTCTCATTATAAGTTCGTCTTCTTTATTTACAATTGACCCTGTGCATAGAAGCTGTTTGTTTTCAGATTGTCAGTCTTTAGCGTTAGCACTGACAGACAAACACATCTTTTATAAACACACTTTGGTGAAATTTTCTCCCCATTTGTAAAGTCTTTAGCACATTTTTGTTCACTGTTTTTCATTTTAGGCTGAGGTAGTGAAAACCTCATAGAAATGAACCAAACAGTAAATGAACCTGCCAGCAAGGTGTTAGCATTTTTGAAAAAAAAAAAAAAAAAGTCGACTGACTTCTGTGCACAGAGCCAATATGACATTCTAAAATGTGTATATGTTCAGTTGTGTTTCAAAGGAAGCTTCCTTTTGCAAGTTTGCAAGTAAATGTGACATAATGGATAGAAAGATACATTATGGCTCTGGATCCCAGGCAACATTCCTGCTTCATTTCACACATCAAACCCAACACTGGTAACATTAGTACATAAATGCACTGTTTCATTTCATTGTATTGTATTTATTTATTTTTTTAATTATTGATTTGTCTGTCTGATTTGTGTGAATAAAGTTTACAAAAGCATAAGTCATTTTTTACAAGGTCTACATAATGAATAAACAATAAATATGAATAAGGAATGATATTAAGTGAAGATAATAGCTAAACATTAGCATTCACCAGAAAAATTCTTTTGCATTTTTCTTTGTACATCAATGCTTTTAGATTATATTTATGCCAGAATGGTAATTATGCCACTATGAAGAAATGTCTAAAGAACTCCCAGACTGCAGCTTACTGTTAAAAGTCTTCATCTGAACTTATGTCAGTGAAGTCTTATTTGTTTAAAGAGTCCTCCATAACATAAACAGTATTATTAAAAATAAGATTAGTAACAACATGCAGATTAGGGAACGCTTGGTGGTGGTCGGAGGTTGAGGCGCCAGGTGTTTAGGCCATTCTCTTTGCTGAGCTGTCCCGGGGCTGAGTGGTGTGTGTATGTGTGTGTCACAGCATCAGGAGGATGGACTCATCCTGTGTATCACTTATACTAACTATTTCAGTCAAAGTTAATACAATAAGTTGTCTTTAAATCCATATTATTTGTCAGCTGAATGATAAAGATATTTTCAGGTTTTCAGTTAATTAATGGAGCTGTTCTTGAAAAGTTTTGGAATTATAGAAATGTTATAAACTATTATTGTTAATGTTAATTCTATACATCATCACATATAATCTTGTGAAATACTATTCTACCATGTGGATTATCTCTGGTACAACTCACTGATGTCACTTTAACTCATTTGTATTTATCTAAATCTATTCCTCTGAAATGCTGCTCTGTACAAAAACATAGTCATACCAAAGTTATTTCATCTCATATTTATTCACTGGTTGATTATTCTGTCCATCTGCTGCAGTTGTTTATAATCATATATTTTGTACATTACTATATTACTGTATACTGATGCCACTTTATCTATTTATCATATTCTGCACTGATGCACTGAGCTCAGCCAGAACAGACAAGTATTCTAAATAAGAGTTTTTAAACAGCTAAGTCTATTTTAATTTTTATGTTTTTATTGCATTTCTATTTTTTTGTTTTTGAACTGTGCATTGTAACACTGGAAATTCCCCATTGTGGGACAAATAAAGGATATCTTTTATTAAATAACATATTCAAACAATTACATTAATTTGTTACCTGCCTACATACTGATTAAGATTAAATAAGTGATCTTAACCTCAGACACTCCAGACTTACTGTAGCCTGCCCAAATAATTAAATACAACTAGCAGCAGTTCATATGATCCTTCAGTTATTACCAAATGTGATGAAAAACCTGCATCACAGTCTCTGCATATGACTATAATGCCTATGAATATAAGTCTTACATTTTATTTACAAATACAATGAGTAGGATGTAACATCTTGTTAGAGACGGATGGATCTGGCTGATGAAACGTTTCAGTTTTCATTTAGGATCCAGTGCATGATCCACCAGCTAGTCCATGCAGCTGGAGGAAGTGATGATGCTCTGGGTTTATGATGGCGTTGGGTTGTTGCTCTGTGCTTGAGTCTTGAGACAGATCAGTGGTCCTGATGCAGCTAGAGGAGGTGATGGTCCAGAGATAGATCAGTGGTCCTGATGCAGCTAGAGGAGGTGATGGTCCAGAGATAGATCAGTGGTCCTGATGCAGCTAGAGGAGGTGATGGTCCTGAGATAGATCAGTGGTCCTGATGCAGCTAGAGGAGGTGATGGTCCTGAGACAGATCAGTGGTCCTGATGCAGCTAGAGGAGGTGATGGTCCTGAGACAGATCAGTGGTCCTGATGCAGCTAGAGGAGGTGATGGTCCAGAGATAGATCAGTGGTCCTGATGCAGCTGGAGGAGGTGGTGATGCTCTGGGTTTATAATGGTGTTGGGTTGCTGCTCTGTGGTTGAGTCCTGAGATGTTTGGTGTTGGAGAATTTTCTTAAGACGTTATGGGCATCTATTGTATAAACTGTTTATAATGTGGTCATATTTACTCTAACACACATTTTTTGCTATACGGTTCTATGCATTTTCTTTTTTTTTCCCTGCAGACTTAAGCCTCGTAGGCTACATGAAAGCCTTCAGTAAATGTTTTGTCAATTAACTTCTTTTCAAGAAATTGGCATACCTGCATTCTAAATGTGCTATAAAAATAAAGGATCTACTGTATCATTTTATATTATTAATAATTATACTAATAATAATTACTTTATATTTAGTTTTATTATATTGTATTTTCAACACTAGTATTGAAAGTCTCATCTAAAAGTATTGATGTACAAAAAAAATGCAAAAGAATTTTTCTGGTGAATGCTAATGTTTAGCTAATATCTTCACTAAATGTCATTCCTTATTCATATTTATTGTTTATTCATTATGTAGACCTTGTAAAAAATGACTTATGCTTTTGTAAACTTTATTCACACAAATCAGACAGACAAATCAATAATTAAAAAAATAAATAAATACAATACAATGAAATGAAACAGTGCATTTATGTACTAATGTTACCAGTGTTGGGTTTGATGTGTGAAATGAAGCAGGAATGTTGCCTGGGATCCAGAGCCATAATGTATCTTTCTATCCATTATGTCACATTTACTTGCAAACTTGCAAAAGGAAGCTTCCTTTGAAACACAACTGAACATATACACATTTTAGAATGTCATATTGGCTCTGTGCACAGAAGTCAGTCGACTTTTTTTTTTTTTTTTTTTCAAAAATGCTAACACCTTGCTGGCAGGTTCATTTACTGTTTGGTTCATTTCTATGAGGTTTTCACTACCTCAGCCTAAAATGAAAAACAGTGAACAAAAATGTGCTAAAGACTTTACAAATGGGGAGAAAATTTCACCAAAGTGTGTTTATAAAAGATGTGTTTGTCTGTCAGTGCTAACGCTAAAGACTGACAATCTGAAAACAAACAGCTTCTATGCACAGGGTCAATTGTAAATTAAGAAGACGAACTTATAATGAGAGATTATTTGTTTTTGAAAGAAATACCTCAAACTATGATCCACAAATAATGATACTCCTCATTATTTTAGGGGATTGATCCCACAAACTTGCCATGTTAATAATATGTCCTCAATATATTTCAAATGGAATTGAAAAATGGCCCCAATTTCTGGAACTATTGTGAAAATCATACATTGAAAAAGCTAGTTTATACTTCCTGTAAAAAAGTCCAGTAAAACATCCTAAACTGATTAAACAATTCTACCATATGACCAAAAGAGCAAATATGACAACAGATTTGTGGCATGTGCGTGAACAACTCATCGTTTTAGCAAAAGTCCCAGACAAGAAGAAGGTTACAGACAAAAGTCTGTAACCTCAGTACAGTTCAGTCCATTGGCTGTTTGGAGAGGTATCACTGCAGCTATGATGTCCTTCTTCCAAGTCGAGGTTGTTCTGCTCACTGCAAGAGAAAGAAAAATGTATTAAGAAGTGTACCTCTGTAATATGTCTTTTACCTGCTCCTTATTCTGTCCATACGCTACAATGTTCAAAATCACAGTTATATATTGTAAAAAGTACGGTAATTTACCAATGCACGCCCACTGTGCTCAGACATAACAGCATCTTCATATACGTTTTTGTTTTGTTTTGCTGCTCTACTTGAACAGTGCATTAGATTCAATTTTTGTTGTTGTTTTGAAGTGCCTTTTTTATTTCATGTTTCTCCTGTTGTCTTTAAACTGTGCATTCCAAGACTGGAACTTTCCCATTATGGGGAAAAATAAAGGCAACCTTGTTTTATCTTAAATTTGTATCTCTAGTGTGTCCTTGTCAGAACTTTAGGCATGTGCATTTAGCCTTGAGATTGATCTATGGATAGATCCATTTCTACCCTTACACTCACCTGTGTCTGCTTAGTTTGTCCTCTCTGGTGATCTCTGGTGATCCTGATGGTCTCTGATGGTTTCGGATTGTGCCGATGGTTCCGATGCAAGATGAAACTTCGTCTGCAGTGCTGTGCTGTGTAACAAGAAGCATAAAGAATTTGAAATGGCATGCTCGCTGTGTTTTCTGACTTAGTAACAAGAATACATTCAAGTTCATCATTCAAATATAATGCAAAAATGTCACTTGAAAGTGAACAGAAGGAACTCTGTATTGGACACATTAAACACAAATAATACAATACATATTTAGGGCTTAATAGGCCTTCATCAGATATCATTTCAAACATGCGAAGAGGCTTAGACTTAATGTGGAAGTAATACAGTCGTCTTTGTATTTACATCCAGTCAAAAAAGAAGTTGGACCAGTCTATGCTTGTATGAGCATCTGTATGTTTAAATGCAACTTTTGTCTAACACGACACTGTTATGTTGATTTAAAAACATGTTGTTTTTTTTCTTTTACAACAACAACAACAACAACAACAACAACAACAACAACAACAACAACAACAACAACCAGGTGGAAAGAAAAAACTGAGTTGGTGGAGAAAATAAACTTTAATTCTTTTCTTACACTAAACTATATGAAAGGTTTTGTTTATTGATACTGTATTTGTTGTGTGTTGTCACAGTACACATCACCAAAAAACTAAAAGCATTTGCTGGTGCAGAAGTTTTACCAAACGAAATAATCAGTTCAGTATGATCCTTTTCTACTACATGGACTCATTGGCGCCTGAGCATGTACAGAAATACATTATGAGGTGCCATGTTTATGTTTTCTGTTGTATGTTTGTCTATGTGCTGTCTTTTAAAATAATTTCTGGACCAGAAGTCTGAAATAAAGGCTGATAATCACAAAGGACAGAGAGTTGGTTTCATAAGTTTACACAGACTCTGATAAAGGACTTTTTTGAGCAGATCCTATTCTTACCTGTTGTGCTCACTCCACAGTTGCAGTCAGAACACAGAAGGTTTAGATTCAGCCTCTGTTGTCATTGTAGTCAGAGACTTGTTTGTGTTGTTGCCCTGCAAAAAAAAACATTTTGAACATTTTATCCACACACACACACTTGCATGAAGTGCACTCCTGTAACTGTTTAATGCTATTCTTTTTGAGTAAAAGAATAACATTACATATTGTTCACGTAAGTGCAATTTGTCCTAGAAATTACTCAAAGTAAGCACACAATATTGTCTTAAAAATACTTCAAAGTGATTAAACTACTATATATCTGAAGGTGCAGTGCAAAAACACAACACTTTTTTAAAGTGATGTTAAGTACGTTTTGTTTTTGTTGTTTAAATTAAACTCACAGTAGAAAAACGAACCTCTAACTAGCTTTAGCTAAGCTGTTGCTAGCACATAGCCTGGAGAAAGCTCTCAGTTCTCGCCTGGCCAGATATTTAATGCACTGAACAAGCAAGATTTACAAGTATAGTAGTATTTACAGACAAATCCCTGTCATCTCTCTCACTATATTTACATAGAAATGAGCATTTAGAGGAGTTTTACAGCTGCTATTTAGCTTACCTGTGCTGTGTTGTTTACCGGAGCTGGAGGCGTGTCCTTCTTAAAGTGTCCGGGTGGAAAACAGGAAGTAGACTTTTTCGTTTCACTGAAATACAAATACAAACAAATCAGTAATTTATAATTAAAAGGTGCAGGCTCTAAAGCTATATTTTATATTTTTAACATTTCTAACTTGTATCAAAGCTATCTTAAATTTTAAATTTTCCTTGAATTGGCGTCTTTGATGGGATATTCCTCTAGCGTTTTAAATACCAGCAACACAGAGCGCTGAAAAATATGTCATCTAATACCGCAGTCAAAAGTTGCATTGCTACTGGTCCAGGCCCATTAAAAGACGTGCCTAAGCTGTTAAGGTTGCATTGAAATTTAATAAAAAACGAATCAAAGAGCTTATTAAAAAACACGAGCGTCAGCTGCAGACGCTGTTAAGTAGGAATGGACTGAAGTCCCTCGCGTCACGCACAGACGCGCTTTGCTTTGCATTGGAATCAATGAGAAATCTTCGCGTCACCCACCGACGCCCTCGCATTGCATTAGGATGAATGGGAAACCCTGAGCGTCACAGAAAGACGCGAATAGCCTTGCACTGAAATGAATGAAAGACCCGGAGCGTCACAAATGTACGCTAGGGGGCACCTCATGCGTTATTATGTGACGCCAATGGGCACTGACCAAACGTCAACTCTTGACGCAGTCGGTGTGAGAATGTGTTGGAAAACTTTTGTTTGCCTCATCAACTGCTCTTATGGATTTTAGATTTTCTAATTGATAGACGGCAGAGAGTGTTTGTGAATACTGGTAATCGTTTTTCTGAGGTTGCAGCAGTATCCACATGCCCACCTCAGGGATGCGTCCTGTGTCCTCTTTTGTTCATCTTGTTTAAAGATGAGCAGAGTTTTTTAGTCACACTTTCATACGACATGGCTCTTTCGTCTCTTCTCTGTGGAAATCAAGAGAAGTCATAGGGAAGCACTTACTGAATTTATTGTTGGTGTGATAACAATTTTTTAAAACAAAAGAACTTATAATTGATTTTCCGCCCAGCTCTTGTGAGTGTTGGTCACAATGAAGAAGTGGAAGTAGTATTCAACTATAAATATTTTGGCACTTTTTTGGATGATCCGCTGAAATTTGACTTAAACACTGCTGCGCTGGTGGAACACAGTCAGCAAAGAATTTACCTTCTGCAGAAGTTGAATTCATTTTCAGTCAGTGCCATGATTCTCTCTCGGTTGTATGAGGCCTTCATCAAGAGCCTTCTGTGTTAAGAAAAGAGAAGAGTGTTACCAAACTGCAAAACTAATCGCCATTTAAAGGGACCGTATGTAAGATGCACAACTAGTGGCTCAAAAAGGGTATTACAATCACAAATGAACTTGGGTTGCCAGATTGTGAAAAGGCCCATACGTTGAATAAGCTGCTGACCAATCAGGAACAAGATGTGCTATGAATCATGGGTAATATAATAACAACTTTCTCAAACACCTGACTCTTTATCATGGTTTGTTCCCAAGAACTGCATTTTAACGCGTCGTGGGCGGAGCCTAATGAAAACTATGTGGAAACAACATCAGTTCAAACTCAAACATGTCCCTGACTCATGGTTCAAAATTCACTTTAGGTTCTAATAAACCAAACTGGCAACCCAAACGAGAGAGTCATGTGAGGCTCATTCTACTTTCTGATTGGATAATCCTCTTGAGAACCAAAACACCGAATGTAAACATCAACAAAGGAACATCATGTCCATTGCTTTTTTAATTAAGAATAACTCAGAATTACATTGACTTTCAGTAAAAATAATAGTATATTTGGACTTGTTGACCTTGTATCTTTGGACACATATAGGTCATGTTTATGAAATCTGACATCAAAATCTTACATACGGTTCCTTTAAAATCTTTTGTCCCAACAGCTGTTAGGTTGTTAAACTCTATAGGCTTGGCGAGAAGTTTAAAACTTTTTATCAGTAACCTGTTATACTATGAGTGTACAAGCTCCACCATGTTTGATGTTGCATGTTGCTGTTATGAGTGGATGACTTTTCTGTTATTGTTTTTTATTGTCTGATGCTGCTCAAATGAATTACCCCTTGTAAATAAAGTTGTCTGAATCTGAATCTGAACAGTCTGGCGGTCTTGGGAATGTTCATAAAGTGTTCAGTTGTGTATCTTTGAGCAGTATAAAGTCTCCTCCACGTAGTGCACATACTCGAACAGAAAACTGTCTGAACTCTGTCTCAGTTATTAGATCGTATTGATAGGACAAACGCTGACGGAGATACAGTCAAATATATGCAGGTTGCGGACATTGCGGGAACAGCACAATGTTTTTCGCACTTAAACATAATTTAAAATGGATCCACAAGGAGATATTTGACCCAAGTCCATATAAAACCTGGTAAAAAGTAGAACAGACGTGCTCCTTCTTCTCTGTGAGCGTCTGTCTGCAGCAGAAGAGGGAAGAGAAAGAGAGTTCAGTTAAAGTCAGAAGAATACTGTTGTATGAAAGTGTAAATCAAATATAAATAATAAGAACTTAATTTTGTCATTTGCTTTGTTAACATTCTAAATTGAAACAATACAAATTATTTTAAAATCTCATCTTGATCTTGCAGACCCAATGTCGTGACTTGTCTCGTGAAAATTCTGTCTCGTCCCATTCCTATTAAATATACACATACTGTTAATGTCCAAGTGCTTCTGTACGTGTATGTAAGAAGAACAGATATTTTAAAAAGCCAACGCCACAAACATTTAATGGCTCTTTATGGCAGGTCACCGGTTAATAATTAAAAAAACAATGAAAAATCGAAACAAAAACTAAGTCTGTGAAAGTGCGTGAGTAGATTTCAGGACAAATTATGTGCAATAAAATACTCATAAAATACCAACGTTCAAACTGTTATTACCTCCATATCATGCAGTCTGCTTCAACAGTGCCCCACCCACTGATATGCTCTCGCTAAAGACTTCTATTTTATAACACTATCTGTTCAGCGCAACTTATTATTTTATTATTTTTTGTGAACTGTCCTGACAAATTCAGTTTACCTTTCTGTATCCAGGGCTTTTAAATTGGCCCTTTTAGGGGTTTGCACTAGAATGTTTTTTTTCATTTGTGATAATTAATTTGTTATAGGATGTCATCTCAAAAGTTTGTAGATGTAAAAAACAAGAGCGGAACGTGCAGAGTGAAATTTGCATTTCTTCACTCGTCGGCTGAAAAACACAGCATTCTCTTATAAAGCCAGCTCCGCTGATGCTCCACAACTGTAGTTTGTTTTTGTTTTGTATTTTTATGGTAAGTATAGGGACTGAAACAATTTCGGAGCGAAGGAAAATAAATAAATAAATATAATCAGAGAGGGGAGGGGTGCCTGAGGGGGGCCGGCCCTGGGGGGCACGTGCAGTTTGCCCTGTGGTATGGCTGGGAGGGAGTCCTGGGGGTGGATGGTGGTCCGGGTCGCTCTCTGGGTCTGGTGGTCGTCCCTTGTGGCTCCTCAGACGTGTTCCTGGTGGCTTTCGTTTGGGTTCTCTCGCTGCCTTTTTGAGTCCTCTTGCTCATGGGCGGGCGGGTGGATGGATGCCGGGGCGAGTGTGGTCTCCTTAGCCGAGGTGGCAAATAATAAACAAAGACTAAACAGGATTCTGGAACAATGACATAATAAAAAGGCTGTACAACACAAAACACACAAGTCACACACACACACTCATACACTCAGATCATGGGACCAGAGGGAGGAAGGGGGGAAAGAGAAGGGTGCCCTGTCTAGGCTACCCCATGTACATGGGACACAGCCTAGATAGATAGATAGATAGATAGATAGATAGATAGATAGATAGATTTTTATGGTGATGTAGCAGGCCCTAACAATGTATTGGACTAATTAAACCAGAAAAATCCAACAACGCCAATAAAATAAAATAAATCCAGAAAAATAAAATAAAATCACAGGTAAGTACATTGAAGTCAGAAGCAATAAAAAGCATTTAGCATATTAAATTTTTTTTATGATGCCAAATTCACATCATGTTTTTTGTTTACAGTCAACTGGAGTATGAAATGTCCTTTATTACTTCATCATCATTTAAGAGTGCACAAAGTTCTATGTCCCAAACTCACACCTGCTCAAGTGAACCGAGCCACAGGTCAGTGATGTCATCCTCTGGAGCCGTTTCTTTATGTGTCACACTGAAAGTATGATTAGCTCGAGTTCACGGCTGTTTTGTGTTAATATAATACGCGCCACAGTCCCAGTTCATTTCAATGGTGGTTGTTAAAACGTCTTCTTATTTATGAATATTAATGACATTTTAATTGACCTTTATTTAACCAGGGAAGTCCCACTGAGATTCAGAATCTCTTTTGCAGGGGAGCCCTGGGGGAAGGGTCATCCTAATCCTAATCTTAACCTGCCCCAAGCCCCAGACCTAAATTTACACATTTTAGTAACTTGAAGCCTAAACTTACCCCTTTCACGTGAAGAAAATGTCCCCACGTGGCTTCAACCAAAACTTGTGTATTTTTTACACTTTTTCATTTTGTGCTAAATGCACGGCGTAACATAAGTATGCAAAAAAAAAACTGAAATGCTAG
>CM076415.1:1808669-1844879 GCA_038363315.1 Mugilogobius chulae
CCTGTGGTGCTGGCATCAGTATGAAGAATATACGGACGTTTTGGATCTGCAAACCCCAGTATAGGTGCACTGGTAAGTTTTCAACCAAAGTTGTGAAAGCATTTTGACAGTCAGTACTCCATCTTGAACCAAATGGCTCTTTTGGATCAAACTGTTGTTTGGAAGCTTGAACTTTTGAGTTTTTGCGTGGCGTCGAATATCCACGGGTCATGTCATTGAGAGGTTTAGCTATGGTCGAATATCCCTTGATAAAACGACGGTTATAACCGGCAAATCCCAGAAAAGAGCGTAGTGTCTTAAAGTTAGTTGGAATTGGCCAGGATTTGAGTGCTGACACTTTTTCTGGGTCGGTTTCAACACCTTTTTGACGACCACAATGTGTCTCCAAGTATTTGACTGACGTCTGAAAGAATTTGCACTTTTCAGGCGAAAGTTTCAACCCGTAGTCTCGTAGACGACTCAGCACTCTAAGCAGACGACTCTCGTGTTCCTCAAGTGTATTGGAGAAAAATGATCAAGTCGTCCAAAAACACAAGGACTTCTTCAAATGAAGATCACCCATACACTTTTCCATTAACCGCTGAAACGTCGAGGGTGCATTGGTTACTCCCTGGGGCATTCGGTTGAATTCCCAGAAAACCGAGAGGTGTAACAAAAGCTGTTTTTGGTTTGTCTGCTTCATGCATTTCAATTTGGTATAGCCCGACTTGAGATCTAGGACTGAAAACCATTTGGATCCGGTGAGCGCTGAAAAGGATTCCTCCAAGTTGGGTAAGGCATAGGCATCTTTTGATGGTTTGTAAATTCAACTTGCGGTAATCAATGCAAAGTCGAATGTCTCCATTTTTCTTTTAACGACAACTATAGGTGATGAGAAAGGTGATTCTGATTCTCTTATTACACCGGCGTCAAGAAGCTCTTTAAGATGTTTACGTACAGCCTCTATGTCATGAGGGTGAATGGGTCTCGCTCGGTGCTTGAAAGGAGTGTTGTCGTGAAGATTGATATGGTGTTTTACTTGACTGGTGCAACCAAAGTCTAAGTCATGATGTGAGAAGACATCAGATAAAGCATTTAATTTTGCTGTAACTCTTTCTTTCCACTCTGGTGGCAACGGTGATTCGCCGAAGTTGAAACTCAGCTTGTCGTTCTCTGGTGCTAATGAAGTTGTCACACAATGCTCTGAAATAATGCATTCATAAGATCCCAGCTCTGCAATGATGGACAGAGGTGGTATAAAAGTGTCTTGTTCCGACTCATTCCTCACAATAACAGGAACTTTATGAGGTGAGCGGGTTGGAAGAGAAACCAGACAGCTGCTTACACACAGACCACCCGGCAGGCCTGAAACCGGATGCTGGATAATAGCATGCTGCCTTGCTGGACCAGCAACTTTGGCAGAGCCTTCAAGACCATTGTGTGGCCAGCAGGGACAAGAACAGGTGATTTGCTGTGAAGAGTTACAACTCCCAAGTGATCGCTGCAGCTTTGTTGGTAAGTTACTTGAAAGAGTATGCAACACAGCACGATAACCAGAGAAGTGTGGTAAGAAAGAAGAGTTATCACTTTGCCGGAAGTTGTCGTAAAGTGTTTCAAGAGTGTTCATACCAATGAGAACAGACGTTGGAAAGTCTGGTCTTACATCAGGAACAATAAGTGCCAATGTTGGAACAGTAATAGTGCTGCCAACAAAGTCTTGTGGAAATGTTATGTTTGTTTGAATGTAACCAAGATATGGAACATTTTGCCCAGCGGCACCTTCAACTTGGAGTAGATCTTGTAATGATTGGACAGGTTGATCAGACAGATGTTCATTGTAAAATGACACTGGTATGGTGGTTACTTGGGAACCCGTATCCAGAAGACATGAGCTATGATGACCATTGACTGTGATCTCAGCTGTGCATCTGGACCCCACAAGTCCTTTTGGTACTTGATTCTTGTGCTTTGAGCTCGATTGCAATTCTTTACATTCTACAGAATGTTGATTTTTGGCGGGACAGGATGTGTCTGCTCAGTTTCCGGGCGTCCCACACCAGAAACTGAAGCTAGTTTAAATGTCGATGTGAAGTGGAATTTTGCTTTTGCCACTTTTGCTGCTTGTCTTGGAATTGCTTGCGTTTTGCATTAACCAACGCTGGGTTTGGATCTGAATCACATTGAGGTCTAATGTGTCCATCTTCCCCACAGCGGAAGCAAAAACCGGGCTTAGGATGTGAAGAAGCTGATCGTGAAGATTTATCAGACTTCCTCTTCTCAAATCTCTGAGCCGAATCTGGAGTCAACGGTGAGTGTCTAGTCTGGTTTGCAGTGAGAGCTGCCAACTGCTGTTGGATTGCAGTCATTTGTTGTGACAGTGTCTTTGTCAGATTAGTCAATGTAGTACACAGATTTGTCTCATCCTCACTTTGGACAAGTTGAGCGTGAGTAGAAACTTTTTGTCGTGCTCCCAGATGCTGTTTCATCCTGAGATTTTTTGTTGCTTCTCTGTCCTCCTCTGTCCGCAAGAGAAGTAAAAAGTCAGGAAATGAAGGTGGATTTAATTTTCTTTGTTTAAGTTGCAGTTCTGAAATTAGTCCATTATCCCAACATCCTCTACAAAATTGAGCCAATAACCGTTTGTCCATGTCTCTTTCAGAAACTCCTCCTCTCCTCACAGCATGTTGCAGTGCCACTTGGAGTCGCTGCAGATATTCAGACGGCCTCTCACCATGATTTTGATAAGTGTCCATGAACTTAGCATAAAGTTCTTCCCCGTCCTTGAACAGTGCCGTACGCAGATTCTAGCTGCTGTAGGTAGACCTCTGGCAGTGTGTCGTGGCGCAGATGTTTCACCATGTCACAGGCAGGGGGCAGCAGGCTGTCTCGAATTAGTCTGGTGCGTTGGAGATCAGAGATGGATGGATCACGCAGCACTAACTCGACGCCAGACCGCCAGGTATCATAGTCCATTTCATGGTTAGGCCTCGGCACTTTACCAGAGAACGGTCGCAGACGGTGAGATGCATGGAGTGAAGTGTCACTGCCCCGGACCACGTGCTCAACAACGTAGCGCTGTACTTCAGGAGGATTGAGATCACTGGGTGAGAAAGATCGCCTCTCCGCACTATGAGCGCTGTCAGAAACAGAAGCAGATTGTGGAGGAGGATTCACTGTGACAGATTCAGTTTGGAGTGTCGGAGGCGGAGCTTGTTGCACTTGTGTTGGTCTTGGATCAGTTTGTTCAGTTTTAGCGACATGTTCTGTGGCAGGATGAAGCTGTGTAATAGAATGCTGTATTTGAGACATCATTTCTCCGAGAACAACTGCATAATCTTTTCCAGACATCTTCGCTATTTGTTTCAAGTCAGACAGATAAGTGTCGGTTTTAGAACTACCCAACTTTGTTGAATATATTTGAGATAAATTCTGAATATAGAACTTATTGCCTTCGTCAGAAGTAAACGTGTAAGGCAGAAGTGATGCTAATTTGGTAATTGATGACCCTGACACAAACTCAACAATTAGCATATGATGAAATTCAGACTCACTACATTCAATGATATTGTTGCGATTTATTTCACCATATTCCTCAAGGAAATCAATAACTTCGGAAGAACAATGTTCAACTGCTCCATCGACTAAAACAGCATTACCTATTTTAATGTTAAGTTTTTCAAAAATTTCCATTGTGAAGTGGATTGGTGAGGTTGAATTAGACTTTTATGGGTTTATTACAACTTAATTACTACACAACCAGCTCCTGGCTAGCTGCAGATGTAACACCTATTAAGCGTAGTTATTATAATGCGTTATTAATATATAACTGGGTTAACTAAATAAGTGCGGTAATAGCTGGGCTTAAATCAGAAGATTCTAGGTTCGACTCCTGGCTAGCTCGCCAAGATGTAACACCTATTAAAGCGTAGTTAATGTTATTAATGCGTTATTAATATATAACTGGGTTAACTAAATAAGTGGCGGTAATAGCTGGGCTTAAATCAGAAGATTTTGAGTTCGTCTGCTGGAGCTGGTGGTAGTAATTAAGAAAACGCCGGAGACAAGAAATTAACTTTGGTGATGGTACCATATATTGTGGAAAGTGAGTTAACAAAATATTTACAAAAACAACCAAATAGAAAAAACACAAAATAAACCCATATTTACAATCTGCAGAAAAATAAAACCGGTTTGAGATGGTAAAAGTGCACTTTGATATTGAAATGTTATTGTTTCAATCAAAATAAAGGACCAAATAATGAAAAAGAAAACAAAATAATCCAAAAAACGAGCAGCGTCCACAGTTGCTGACTGTATTGTGTTGAGAGTAAAAGTTCATTGGGAATTGTTCATGGTTTGTGTTCATTGGGAATTGTCCATGGTTTGTGTATATGTTCAGGAAAAAAAAAGTCAGCAAAAGAGAAAGAGATGGGGGGCAGGCTGTGTCAGCCTCCTACCAGACCCGTAGGGTGTTGTTAGATTGTTGCCTCTGGTCTCAGCTCGCCATCGTTGATTCACGGATCATAGAGATCATGATCACCTGGCCTGTTAGATAAACATGACCAGTAAGTAACTAGAACATCATAGTTTAACTTTAGCTAGTCAACACAATTTCTCAATAAATAATTTCCTTGTGTACACAGATAATAATCATTCAACATTCAATATCATTCAATAAATTAATTGCATATTGTGCAAATAATTAATTTTCAATAAATAGATAAAGTGCCATAGTGTAGTGGCCAAGGCTTGTGGCCCAGCTGTAGCTGCACAGGTAACCTTACAGGTGTTCACACATTGCAGGCTTACAATATTAACAACTCTCAATAAACACACTCAAATGGCAAAGATATTCAAGCAAACAGGCTAATCAGAAATGCTTAACTCGGTCAAAAGCACTTAATAAGTTGTACAAAAGGTACAAAAACAAAACAAGTTAGCCCGATTGTGCTAACCGCTAGCGCTAGCTAGCTTAGCATGTTAGCATCACATTGCTTTGATTCAACACTCACCAATTCCACTTTTTAAACACACATGATGGCGGCTACGGACTCCCCACGGACCGGAGGTAGGCTCTAAAAGGTTACAAATAAGCTACTTAACTTACAGAAGCATAGCATTGCATAAATGAGCGAATATTTGCGATTGTTTGGGACAAACCTTTTCACAGCTGCCTCGGTAGCTTCCCCGACCTCTCTGACACGGGAGCTGCCGGTGCAGATTGAAAAGTTGCTCTGTGCGCAGCTATTGGTCAAGCGCGGTCACGTGACTAAGAGTGCGTGGCTACGTAAGGAACGTGAGACAGACGCAGGTGCAAAGAGGGAGTTGGAGGGTGTAAACAAATAAATATATAAATATGGCTTTTATATATGAGCAGATTTTTAAGATGATTTTAATAGGAGATAATTATAACCTGGGTTACATTAGTCTGGGTTTAGATTAGTCTGGGGTTAGATTAGTCTGGGGTTAGATTAGTCTGGGTTTAGGTTAGTCTGGGGTTAGATTAGTCTGGGTTTAGGTTAGTCTGGGGTTAGGTTAGTCTGGGTTTAGGGTAGTCTGGGTTTAGGTTAGTCTGGGCTTAGGTTAGTCTGGGGTTAGGTTAGTCTGGGGTTAGATTAGTCTGGGGTTAGGTTAGTCTGGGGTTAGATTAGTCTGGGTTTAGGTTAGTCTGGGTTTAGATTAGTCTGGGTTTAGATTAGTCTGGGTTTAGATTAGTCTGGGGTTAGATTAGTCTGGGGTTAGATTAGTCTGGGTTTAGGTTAGTCTGGGGTTAGATTAGTCTGGGTTTAGGTTAGTCTGGGGTTAGGTTAGTCTGGGTTTAGGGTAGTCTGGGTTTAGGTTAGTCTGGGCTTAGGTTAGTCTGGGGTTAGGTTAGTCTGGGGTTAGATTAGTCTGGGTTAGGTTAGTCTGGGGTTAGATTAGTCTGGGGTTAGGTTAGTCTGGGTTTAGGTTAGTCTGGGCTTAGGTTAGTCTGGGGTTAGGTTAGTCTGGGGTTAGATTAGTCTGGGTTTAGGTTAGTCTGGGGTTAGATTAGTCTGGGTTTAGGTTAGTCTGGGGTTAGGTTAGTCTGGGTTTAGGGTAGTCTGGGGTTAGGTTAGTCTGGGTTTAGGTTAGTCTGGGGTTAGGTTAGTCTGGGGTTAGATTAGTCTGGGGTTAGATTAGTCTGGGGTTAGGTTAGTCTGGGGTTAGGTTAGTCTGGGGTTAGGTTAGGTACATTTGAAGGTAAAGCTCCCTCAAAGTTTCATGTTTAAGTGTGACTTTTGTTCTCCAGGGCCGAGAAGGGGAAATCCGACACCTGTTCAGAGGGTTTGCGTTTCTTCACTGTAAGAAACTGGTGGAAAACGGAGGAATGTTTGTGTGTAAGACTCGGCACCTGGTCCTCGCCGGCGGATCAAAGGTCAGAATCAGAATAATAAAGAATAATTATGTTTCTATGGTTTTTAAATATGATGTTTCTGCTTCAGCCGCGAGATGTGACCAACTTCACCGTGGGAGGTTTTGCTCCGATGAGTCCGAGGATCAGCAGCCCCATGCACCACGGAGGAGGAGGAGGTTTGTGCGCAGAATGTTTTATTACGTTTATTAAGTGTGTTAGAGCAAGCAAGCATTGGTTTTAAGCACGTTCCAAGTCCTGCAGGATCTGTGTGAGTCCTGAACTGCACTCACCCCAAAGTTTAGATTCTGATCCCGGCCTGGGCCCAACTCGACCCAACTGTTGGGCTCAGACACACAGAGAATGATTGGGTTATGGTTAGGGATGCACCGATCCGATACTGGGATCGAATATCTTATATGTGCACTTTATACTATCGATAGTAATATTTTATTGTTCTATTGTTGTTGTTGTGTGTGTTGTGCAAGTGTGTTTGCTGCCGGACACCTGAATTTCTCCTTTGGGAGATTAATAAAGTTTTTATCTATCTATCTATCTATCTATCTATCGGTGCCGATCCAGCCAAATTTCCTGGATCGGGTATCGGCTCCATGATATCGGTTCAGCCGATATCATATTTGTGCCTTTAATTGGGCAAATTAGACTAATTTATTGGCTGGTGTTGATCAAGAACGTCTCATATTATTGGACATTTTATTCAGACTAAGTAATTAAGTTGTGGCTTTCACTATAAATAACAGTTACATACCACTATATGACAAAATGTCTTTTGTTTTAATAAGAAAGAGAAGCAATTTCAGTCCTTACACTGGTATCGGTTGATATCAGGTATCGGTAGATACTTTAAGCCAAAGTATCGGGATCGGTATCGGAGCTGAAAAAGCTGGATCGGTGCATCCCTAGGTCAGGTTCTGACATTACTGGGACCTTTCCATTAGTACCTGCTTGGCCCTGGTGGACTCGACTCGACTCTACACGCCTCTACCCAGCTTAGCCCCGCTCAGAGTGAAAGCATTTCCATTACAAGAGAGGCAGAGTGGAGCTGTTAAGAAGCTGGGCGGTGCCTGGGGGGCACGTAGCGCTGACGAATTATGACTTTTAATATGAACATAGTCGCTTTTCATTTTCTTCAGTTTTTCCCTGCATTGCTTTGATGTCCTTTCAAAACAATGCTGGGACAATTTTTCGCTGAGCTCTTGATTCACTTTTTTGTTTCTTGTGGCTCCGTCCAGCTGCATTTGTATCATGTCGTCACTTACCAAGGTCAGAAAAGTTTGGACCGGGGAGTCAGTTTATTTTATGTCATTTTGCTGTTTTTTTGCTACGATGAGTACGAAATATAGAAGCAGTTCGGCGCTATAAGCAGCTAGCTTAGCGGCAACTTACAACAAACGGTAACAACAACAAACCAGTGTCGTTTGTGTGACGCAACAGGCGACGTGCGTCTGACGTCAGGTTTAGTATCTGCTCGGCTCGACTTGGCCCTGGGGTAAAACAGGGACTAAAATAGTACCTGGTCGGAGGGATCAGCCCCAAATAGAAAAGCTCCGCACCAGGGCTAAGTCACACCGAGTAGAGTAGAGCCAAGCAGGTACTAATGGAAAAGCCCTATACGTGTGCTGGCTCGGGCCAGGTTAGGCTGGATTTTTTTGGGCCCGATCTAAACTCTATCCCGGAGTCAGTGTACACAAAGCGTTAGAAGGGCAATGCACACTGGAACGCTCTGCTGCACTGAAAATTAGACACCTACTATATTTTCTATAATCATGCACACACTTTGTGCGTAGTGGCGCTCGACTTGGTGCGTCGATCTTCCTTTGATGATCTAAGACACAACGTAGTGCCTAAAAATGTCCCGCTTATACCACAGCTACAAACTTCTATATTTCACCTTAAAGTTTTCAAATGAAGCAAGTTCCCTCAAAGCAGTTGAACATGTTTCTCCCGTTGTAATGGTGACGATCACAGAGAGAGTAATAACTTAACTGTTGCCTGATTGTCACGTGTGTCATGTTCTTCAACAGGTCAGCAGAGAGGCGGAGGTGGAGGAGGAGGAGGAATGGGACGAGGACGAGGACGCAGAGACAACGAACTGATCGGACAAACTGTTCGAATCTCACAGGGGCCGTACAAAGGTGAGATGTAGTTCTTTGGCACAGTAATGTTGCATTCATGCTGGACAAACTTTTTGTGTCAAGTCTTTGAGTTTACTTGTTAAGTCAGTATAAACTCTTGTCTGGAGGCGTCAAGCCCGGCGAGTTATCTGCATTCATGCTTCAGCTTAGGCTATGTTCTGAAGTGAGGAAGCTCAAACCTGCGTCCAACACACTTCCACTTTATGAGGTGTTCAAAGCCAGAGTTGGTTAATCTGAAGTCCTGAGGCTTGTTTACACACGTCCAGTGCACAGGTCCTACTCTCCTGTGCTTTAGTGACATGTCTCACATCAGAGAGAAGGAAAAGGGCAAAACATGATCTGGACTTAAAACCACTGCAGTACGACGTCACACTGGAGGAGTACAGAGAAAGGCTTAGAAAGAACATTGTCTGGAGGAGAAGTGAGGAAGTTGTGCTATCGGAGAAGTTAGATCTACGTTTACTAAATAAACCAAAGACACCACCTTAACCTGCTCCGGCATGAAAACGCAGACTAAAAACACATTTATGAAGACGACTGTTTGAGCTGTCAGCTTCATTATTATTTAGCGTCAAACTTTGTGTGTAAAGGAGATTACTTTGTCACAAAAACTATCTGATTTGTGTTTAGTGTGAATGATGTGTTTTCCTACATTTCCCAGGGTACATTGGTGTTATATTCATGTGTTTTATTATATTTCCCAGGGTACATCGGGGTGGTGAAGGATGCCACGGAGTCCACGGCTCGTGTGGAGCTTCACTCGACGTGTCAGACCATCTCCGTGGACCGACAGCGCCTCACCACCATGTACGACCTCTCAGACTCTTTCTCACCGTTCCTCTGTCTGTGTTAAACCCGTCGCTCTCAGACTCTTTCTCACCGTTCCTCTGTCTGTGCTGCGGAGTTAAACCCGTCGCTCTCAGACTCTTTCTCACCGTTCCTCTGTCTGTGCTGCGGAGCTAAACCCGTCGCTCTCAGACTCTTTCTCTCCGTTCCTCTGTCTGTGTTAAACCCGTCGCTCTCAGACTCTTTCTCACCGTTCCTCTGTCTGTGTTAAACCCGTCGCTCTCAGACTCTTTCTCACCGTTCCTCTGTCTGTGTTAAACCCGTCGCTCTCAGACTCTTTCTCACCGTTCCTCTGTCTGTGTTAAACCCGTCGCTCTCAGACTCTTTCTCTCCGTTCCTCTGTCTGTGTTAAACCCGTCGCTCTCAGACTCTTTCTCACCGTTCCTCTGTCTGTGTTAAACCCGTCGCTCTCAGACTCTTTCTCACCGTTCCTCTGTCTGTGTTAAACCCGTCGCTCTCAGACTCTTTCTCACCGTTCCTCTGTCTGTGCTGCGGAGTTAAACCCGTGTTCTGCTGTTTGTCCACAGGGGGGCGAAGCGACAGGGCGGCATGACGTCGTCTCACAGCCGCACGCCCATGTACGGCTCGCAGACTCCCATGTACGGCACCGGCTCCAGAACGCCCATGTACGGCTCGCAGACGCCGCTGCACGACGGTGAGAGACAGTCACATCTTTGTGTTCAAATACATAACATTTTACAACCTACTTCTCTCAATGTTGCCAAGTTTAGGCTTCTTTTTTCAAAGTCTTTTTTGAATTTAGAAGGCTGTGTTTTTTGTTTTGTTTTTTTGAGGAAAGAATAATGAATTTTAGCCATTTCTTAGGTCTGATTCATAAAAAGAAAACTCATTTATGACTGAACATGGAATTGACTTGGGTTTTTAGCATATTTTTATGTCTAAAAGTTGTTCCCAGTATTAGAAATTGTAAGAAACTTGTTTTGCATAATCTAAGTTTTTACTGAAGGCCTGTCAGTACTTGTCACTTGTTTTGGGATTATTTTCAAAGTCTTGGTCGCTTGTTTCTCTGTTTAAAATCTTGCAACACACTGCTGCGTCTGAACCAATCACACTGCTGCGTCTGTGCCTTTACTCTGGACCTGAACTTGTCTCTGCTCCTCAGGAAGTCGCACGCCTCACTACGGCTCCCAAACCCCGCTGCATGATGGGAGCAGGACGCCAGGGCAGAGCGGAGCCTGGGACCCAAACAACCCCAACACGCCCTCCAGGTCAGAGCTACGACTGAACACACACACACACAAGAACAACACGCCCTCCAGGTCAGAGCTATGACTGAACACACACACACACACAACCCCAACACGCCCTCCAGGTCAGAGCTATGACTGAACACACACACACACAACCCCAACACGCCCTCCAGGTCAGAGCTACGACTGAACACACACACAACCCCAACACGCCCTCCAGGTCAGAGCTACGACTGAACACACACACAACCCCAACACGCCCTCCAGGTCAGAGCTACGACTGAACACACACACCACAACCCAACACGCCCTCCAGGTCAGAGCTACGACTGAACACACACACAACCCCAACACGCCCTCCAGGTCAGAGCTACGACTGAACACACACACACACAACCCCAACACGCCCTCCAGGTCAGATCTACGACTGAACACACACCACACAACCCCAACACGCCCTCCAGGTCAGAGCTACGACTGAACACACACACAACCCCAACACGCCCTCCAGGTCAGAGCTACGACTGAACACACACACAACCCCAACACGCCCTCCAGGTCAGAGCTACGACTGAACACACACACACACAACCCCAACACGCCCTCCAGGTCAGAGCTACGACTGAACACACACACAACCCCAACACGCCCTCCAGGTCAGAGCTACGACTGAACACACACACACACAACCCCAACACGCCCTCCAGGTCAGATCTACGACTGAACACACACACACACAACCCCAACACGCCCTCCAGGTCAGAGCTACGACTGAACACACACACACAACCCCAACACGCCCTCCAGGTCAGAGCTACGACTGAACACACACACACACAAGAACAACACGCCCTCCAGGTCAGAGCTACGACTGAACACACACACACACAACCCCAACACGCCCTCCAGGTAAGAGCTACGACTGAACACACACACACACAACCCCAACACGCCCTCCAGGTCAGAGCTACGACTGAACACACACACACACAAGAACAACACGCCCTCCAGGTCAGAGCTACGACTGAACGCACACACACACAACCCCAACACGCCCTCCAGGTCAGAGCTACGACTGAACACACACACACACAAGAACAACACGCCCTCCAGGTAAGAGCACCTCACACCTCTAGGAGAAGTGCTCACTAATAGGGCTTTTCCATTAGTACCTGCTTGGCCCTACTCGACTCTACGCGCTTCAACCAGCTTAGCCCCGCTCAGAGTGAGAGCATTTCCATTACAAGAGAGGCCGGGTGGGGCTGTTGTGAAGCTGGGCGGTGGCACTCCCCAAATCGGGACATGTTCTTGGCTCCTTAAATGCCTGATGGGCGACTTAAAAATGACACAGACATAGAGTAAAGGGAAACACAGTGGTTTGAACAATTATGAGACTTTTTATTGCCGGTACGGGGAAAGAAAAGGGGGCAGATTGTAGTACCTGTGCACGCACGCCCAGATGCAAGCTCAGAAAAGCGTTTCAATGCACATCGGCTTTAATTACGAAGATGTAACTTTTATAATCAGACCGTTTGCTCTCCAGCGATTCATAAGCGTAATATAAAACAAATATCCACTGCCGCATTGGCCAGTAGAGTGAAGCTTTTAATGTAAACACGTTCACTGACTCACCTCTTGTCTAAAGTCCTGCTCTGGTCCCCGTGTACAATCACAAAGTCTGTCCCATCTTCCTCCTCCGTCTCTCTGTCCTGATGAAGCTGCATTATAATCTCCTGTTTCAAACTTGTGCATCGGACGTCCATCAGTGTTTATGTGTGAAGCAGGAGCAGGACCTGCAGCAGGTACTACGCACAGCTGAGGGCTTTTAAATGTCATTTTGCTGTGTTTTTTTTTTTTTTTGCTACAGAGAGTACGAAATGTAGAAGCAGTTCAGTGCTATCAACAGCTAGCTTAGCGGCGACATACGTTAGCGTAGTGCTGGGCGATATGGAAAAAAACTTATATCCCGATATAGATTTTTTATATCACGATAACGATATATATCACGATATACCATAATTAAGTACGTTTTCAATTATTCACTGTAAAGTTTGACACTATTTCATTGCTTACTTTTCTCAACTTTATTTTGAAGTGAATTAACTGAACTGTCACAAATGAGACTCATTAGAGTGAAGAGGAAAGAGAAAAGTCATGTTTTCTATGTTTACAATTGTATTAAAACATGTTTATGTATTAAAACAATATTTTCCAGTTGTGTAAATGCTGTAAAATAAAAATAAATCCATTTATAAAACAATTTGCTAATTTACTCATCAAGTAAAGTTAGATTAAACAAAACAAAAAAATATATACAGTTTTTATTGAATTTAATAGCTTATTTGTGCTGTATTTGCACTGGCCCTTTAACACCTACAGGTTGGGGCTGTAGTTAGCGCTTTAGTTTCCCCTCGCCAACAACAGGCACACGTCAAAGTAAGAGCAAAGTGATTAGGAGTACTTTGTCCCGTTCATCAGCGCTGTTTCGCTGGTGTTTAACGGAGCGCTATTGGGTCATTGGCCACGGCAATGCGTACATGGAGACAGGCGGAGCGCTCCCCGAGGCTCTGGCTGCAGACCTGCACCGAGAGCGCGCGGACCGACAGACAGAGTGAACACAGATATAGCGGGACGTGCGCACGGCAGGCAGGGCGCGGTGAAACTCTGGCGAGAGTGACAACGAGTGACGAAGGAAAAAGCGAGCCACACCGGCTGTCTCTGTTCACGACTGCGGCGCTGACTGCAGCCCGGGCCACTCCTCCTTCCTCCGGACAGCGGTCTTTACCATCTCTCTCTTCTGACGCGCTCAAAGACGTGCTGGTGCGGTGGGAGAGAGAAAGAAAGGGCGACTCTGACGATGTACAAAAAGTACTTTAACTATGGTTTTGTTGAAGTTACGCTATAACACGTGAGACAAAGCACGTTTAATACCACATACACGACTTATTTGCTGAAATGATTGATAAAATTAGGTTACAGACGATAGAAACGATAGAAGAGAAATGGCACGATAGACGCTTTTCTATCGTCCCCACGATATGTATCGTCATATCGCACAGCCCTACGTTAGCGTACAGTAACAACAACAAACCAGTGTTGTTTGTGTGACGCAACATTCGACGTGCGTCTAACGTCAGGTTTAATATCTACTCTTGTGGCTTTGGCCCTGGGGTAAAGCAGGGACTAAAAAAGTATCTGGTTGGAGGGATCAGCCCCAAATGGAAAAGCTCCGCACCAGGGCTAAGTCGTGCCGAGTAGAGTAGAGTAGGGCCAAGCAGGTACTAATGGAAAAGCCCTATAAAGGCTGGCAGACTCTGCGATGTTTTCAGTGGTGGATATGCAGCTCCTGCTCAGACTGTACCAGTGAATCTATAGGGTCAAAAGTTGGCAGCGACCAGGATTTCAAACAAGTTTGATTTTCTTGTGATCCTACGATTGTTGATCAGAACCTGGTCGTGAGGTGTTAATCTCTTCTCGTTACCCCTGTACACTACACTCATACAGCCTGTAGCCTCTTTGTGAAAACACACAGTCAGACAACTCTCAAAAGTCTTTTATTTCCATCTTATCTATTTGTGTGAAGGTAAATAATAAAAATAAAACGTTATCAGTAGGGATGTTCATGGTTAACCGATTAACCGGTTAACTGTGACTAATGCCTTGTTCGAGTGAGACGTCTTTAACCGGTTAACTGACAATTGCTCCAGCAGATGGCGCCAACTGCCCCTGAACAGTTCTGGAGTTTGTCAGAGAAGGAGAAAAGATCGCTAAAACTACAAACACACTGTTTATCTCATAAGGACTGAGCAAACTTGCGACACTGCAGTGTTTATGGACTAATATCAACCATGCAGGATTATTAACTTGGATTTTATGTTGGTGAAGAAAACAGACTGGGCTATTCAACTTGCCTGGGAAACTATCGATGTTTTTACTTGTTGAAGACAAGCTAAGGTAAGCAGCTAACGTTAGCATCAACTTTAAAACATGACTCCTTATTTGAGAGTAGTTTTATATAATACATAGTGCAAAAGTGCATTAAAACCGTGTTTATAGTGGCTTCTATTGAGCCGTGCTGTGCCCAGTTTAAAGGCCTGTCGCTGTCTCTGCTCTAAATTCACTCTCGTAGCGCTGCTGTGTCTAATTATAACACGTCCAGTGAAAATAACAGCAATAAAAAAGTACCGCGTTAACGTGTTCGGTTAACCGATTATTGACCGCGAAGAGCTCCAACTAACCGGTTAAAGAAATTTTTGAAAACGTGCATCCCTAGTTATCAGAGATGTAAACTCACCTCTTGTCTTTTTCTCTCTGCAGAAACGACGAAGAGTACGACTTTGGTTACGACGACGAGCCGTCTCCGTCTCCTCAGGGCTACGGCTCCACCCCAACCCTCAGACGCCCGGTTACCCAGAAGCCCCGTCGCCTCAGGTCAACCCTCAGTACAACCCGCAGACCCCGGGAACGCCTGCCATGTGAGGACTCTTAACTCTTACTGCTCTTACTGCTCTTACTACTCTTACTCAGGGTTTCTGCAGAGGCTTAATAAGTCTTAGATAGAAAAGTTTGAAATTAAAAAGCCTTACATTTGCTGTGGTAAGTCTTAAAAATGCTAACTTTTTTTGTCAGAAAATGTTCAATAATATACCACACTTGTTATTTGGTTAATTGATGCTCGGCTGCTGTATTTTTGTTATTTCATTTGATTTTTCACAATTGTAGCAAATTATATAGTTGAAGGACGGTCAAACACAGAGACACTTTAACCTTGTTCTAGTTACAAGAAGACAAGTCACTAGAATAGTTCTCTCTTCTGTCTGTGACCGCTCTTCGTATTTGTAATTACACTCAAGGAAAAAAGAAACACAACACTCAGTTTGGGGAGTTTTGGGGCAGAATAATTGTATTTTTGAGATGGGCCTGTTTCATATGAACCCTACATCCATTTCTAATCCTCAGACCAACTCTTGTGGCGTTTACACATTTTCAGTCCAATAACAAACCAAACAATAGAGCAACCCCCAAACCAGACGTGACAGAGTTTCATCAGACTGTCAATAGTTCACTGACCCCCGTTGGCCCTGGACAGAGGTTATTCAGCCTCATGGATCCATCAGCAGTAGTGTCTGAGTTCATCCATTCTTCCATCTGCTCTGAAGCTCTGGAACCTTTTTTCGTCACTGAACACGACTTGGGACCACCTCTGCAAAGTCCAACGACGATGTTCAGCACCATTGGACCAGAGCTCTAAGCACTGATCCAACATGTGGCCCATATGGTGGAATATCGTCAGCGCGGAGGAGATTACGGATGGTTCTGTTCTACTCTGGCCTGTGGTGTGTCCCAATGGTCTGGGCTGTGGACCTGGTGGAGGCTGAACCTGTCACGGAGATGTGCGGGGGGGCGGTTGGTCTTGTGCAGCGGTCGTTACACGGGGGCCACCAGTACGAGGGCGGTCGTTACACGGGGCCACCAGTACGAGGGCGGTCGTTACACGGGGGCCACCAGTACGAGGGCGGTCGTTACACGGGGGCCACCAGTACGAGGGCGGTCGTTACACGGGGGCCACCAGTACGAGGGCGGTCGTTACACGGGGTCACCAGTACGAGGGCGGTCGTTACACGGGGCCACCAGTACGAGGGCGGTCGTTAGAGGAACAAGACGACTAATGGTAGAGCGGTGGAGACACAAGACAACAGCGTCCATAGCTCCATCCCTCTCTGGTTTTTGGCTTCATTCTGGTGCCTTTTATAGAGAAGACTTGAGCACAGTTAACCAGCGGGAAAAGTCATAAACCACCTGTAATGCACTCTTTATGGTTCTCACAATCAGTCAAGTCTGTCTTCAGCCCAATATGGACTCACATCAGGATGGAACATGTTTTTACTAATGGAAGAGTTATAAAAGGAATATAAAATGTTGCGTTTCATTTATTTACCTGTTAAAGTGTATTTTTACCTGTGTCTCTCTTTTGCAGGTACAACACAGAGCAGTATTCTCCGTACGCAGCTCCGTCTCCTCAGGGCTCGTACCAGCCCAGTCCCAGTCCTCAGAGCTACCACCAGGTGGCGCCGTCTCCTGTAGGATACCAGAACACTCACTCTCCTGCGTCCTACCACCCTACGCCGTCTCCCATGGCCTACCAGGTGAGTCCTACACCCTACGCCGTCTCCCATGGCCTACCAGGTGAGTCCTACACCCTACGCCGTCTCCCATGGCCTACCAGGTGAGTCCTACAGCAGGTTCTTAGGACGTTATATGAGAGTGTTTGTGAATACAGTGGTCCCTCGGTTCACCTTTCACGACCTCAGATTTTTTTGAGTGCAGTTTTGTTTTTCGTTTTTGTTGTTTTACAGTGTACGGTGCGCGGTCCTAGTCTGGGTCTACGCCGTGTTAATACATAAGCGTGCTTTGCTCTCAAATACACTGTTTGTGGACTGTGTCACAACATTCACAGACAACAGCACAGAAACTCTTTTAGAAAACTTACAGCAGCTTGGATCACACAGGAGCTGACCTGATGCAGCCCAGAACTCAACCAGGTCTAACCCAGGACTTTACTGGGGCATAGTATTTTACAGTCAATACGTTTTATATTATTTTGCCTATTTACTTCAAACATTAGCAGTAAGAACACCTTAAGGCTTTCAGAAAAACTAAAAAAATAAAAAAAACTCTACACCTTCACTGACACGAACACTTACCTCGCTGAGAATAACACAGCCATGTCACGCATCAGGACACGCCCTCCCTGAAGAAATAATTCCACAAAACGAACACTGTCCATCATATTTAGAGTCTTGACAGAGCCGTGTCCACTCAGTGTCTGATCTAAAAACAGTTCGTGCTTTTGCTCAAATCGCTCCAGTAGACAGGAGCCTCCAGCTGCTGTAAACCCACGCGGTCGCGCACGTCTTGGCCAAGCACCCGAACCCACGCATCACTAGAGCAATGTACTAAGGTTTGGCCTTTTGTTTGTTTAAACAAGAGAGAAAATGTGAACGCCTGTTTGAGAAAAGTGTAACGTGTGGTGGACGGTTATACAGGCTATTATTGACTACAGAAATTACTGTAAAAAACAAAGATGACGACTTCGCAGGGAACACTGTATTTGATTTCAAACTCAGTTGTTTGTTGTCGTGTTGACCAGCATTTGGAGGCTGGTCTACACAGTTTTACTTTATCAACTCACATGAATCTGTGTAGTTTTAGTCAAACACACACCTGACGCTGGAGGCAGTTGTAATAAACTTGTGCGACTCCTGAACTCGCCTGTTGCCGCTGTAAAGAAGTTGATTTAAGCTGAGTTTCTTGGTTTGTTCCTGTGATGCTTGAAAAAATAACGTGAGAGTGTTTCCAAACTGATTCAAATAGATCCCCAAGAACAGCCAATCAGAACCCTGCTTTTGGCTCATGGGGAGAACTAAAATACCTCTTTAATACAGATAATCGTTAACCCTTTGAGATTAGACATGAGTGAATTAACCTTTTAGATCTTCTGCAACAAAGTAAACTGGTGCTTTTACATTTCAGTGAGTTTTATATGTGTCTCTGTCTCTGCTCAGGCCAGTCCCAGTCCCAGTCCCGTCGGCTACAGTCCCATGACCCCTGGAGCGCCCTCTCCTGGTGGATACAACCCTCACACGCCGGGCTCTAACATCGAGCAGGGCGAGGAGACTGGGTCACCACAGACATCCTGGTGCGAGTGAAAGACTCGTTCATGGACCTGATGGGACAGACGGGGGTCATACGCAGCGTCACCGTGAGTTTTTGGGCTTTAATAGATCCTGCTGCTGCTCGTGTGTGTGTTTTATCTTCTGTGTGTGTGTTTGTTCTAGGGCGGGATGTGCTCCGTCTTCATGCAGGAGTCGGAGAAGGTGGTCAGTGTGAGCAGTGATCATCTGGAGCCAGTTACACCCACCAAGAACAACAAGGTACGAGCTTCAAACACACGATCAGACACTTGCATTATGTTCTAATTCTGGCGCCTTGTCTGCGTCTGGAGTTTCTTCCTCTACGATTCAGAAATGCTATACCCACATGTTTGCCTCGTGTTAATATAATCAGTCTTTCATACCATTTTCAGCGTTGATTATAACTGTGGCTCGTTTAAAAAAATGACTGAATGTGGCGCCGAGAGAGTCAGAAGTCTGGACACATGCGCCTGGTCTTTCACAAAATCAAAAACTTATGAAACAATGAGCTGCGCCTCACAAGCAGAGTTCCCACACGTCCTGGAAAACCTGGAAAACCTGGAAAATGATTTTCCAGGTTTTCCAGGTTTTTCTAATCATGAAAAACACACGGAAAATGAGAAAAACAGCCAAATGTCGTGGAAACTAAAATGTTTTCTTGAAAAATTATCGTGCACAAACAAGTGAGCCAGATTTGTTTAATGTTTGGACTCTAAAAGGCCTTAATCTAAAAACAACAACAAACTGCTTTTGTACGAATGTAAAACTGCTAAAAACAAAACAAACAAACTGCCCAGATTGCAAAAACATACATCCATAATCTAATGGGAGAGGACCCCCAGACCCCCTCACATCTCATTTATCGGTTTTTCAATTGGCTGTTTAACCAGATGTTTTAATTGGAAGTTATATTTTTACAAAATAAGCTCAACAGTTTGATTTTAGTTCAATAACCTGAGGTAAAAAGTGTAAAAAACATGATTTTATTCTCATTTTATTCAGCCACTGGAAACCTGTAAAAAAGAAAATGCACCAAAAATTACTTAATTTTCAAAAATCTCAGGGGAAGACCCCCGGACCCCCCGCTCATGTTTTTCTTCCAGCATCACTGCCAAAATACTGTAACTGTGAAGCCCATAACCCACACCAAAAAGAGGCTGTTAAAGTGAACCGCAGCTTTGCAAAGTAAACCTGTCTGACAAGATCACATTTGGATTGAACTGGCCGTACGACTTATAAATACTTTAATACTTTAATTGTTATAAATGTGGACTATTGGGCTGTCACAAAAAACAGACTAAATATTGATGATGTAGATGTCGTGATTACATAAAACCCTTGTTGCGAACGTCCTGGAAATGTCCTGGAAAATATTTTTGGGGTACGAGTGGGAACCGTAGGTCTTAGTTTGATTTCTCAGCTTCTTCCTGTTGTGACTCTTCGACCAATCAGCTTCACCGGCTCGTCTCAGACCAAGTGTTTGTTTCTCCGTCTGAAGCTCGTGTTTTATTCTGTCGCTTCAGGTTAAAGTGATTCTGGGCGAAGATCGAGAGGCCACAGGGATTCTTCTGAGCATCGACGGAGACGACGGAATCGTACGGATGGAGCTGGACGACGCGCTGAAGATCCTCAACCTCAGGTCCGAGTTTAACACCCATTTATTACCTTTTATTTAAGACACTACGCCTGATTTACGTCTGTTTTTACTTTTTATTTAAGACATTACACCTGATTTATTCTGTTTTTACCTTTTATAGAAGACAATACACATGATTTACGTCTGTTTATAGTACTGATACATTCATTAAAAGTGTTTTGTTTGTGTCTCTTTAGGTTCCTGGGTCGCCTGGAGCACTGAGGATCTTTTTATTCCTGTTTTGTTTTTGTTCTTTTGACTCTTTAGTGAATGTTTTTAGTCATTTCCACGTCTTTGGTTTGACAGTAAAACGTGGTTCAGCTCCGACACAGTTTAAACGATGATTTCACTGAAGAGTCCGGGTTTTACTCAAACATAAACATTTGTACTTGTGACCGTCGCCTGGGAAACTTCTTTTTTTTTTTCTGAAATAAGAAGTGACTGTATTAAATCTATAATGAACACATCTCTGAAGTGTGTGATTATTACTTCATCGAACGTGTTTGTGTGAATGAATCAGAATCCTGCTTTTCCATCGGTGTCAGGTCTGAGCTGTGTTTGGTTTTCCACCAATAAAAAGCCTCAGATTGACTTTATGTTGCCTCCTTCAGTATTTACTTTATCACACTGTAAAAACTATAAATCTAGACTTGATTGAAAGGACTTGGAATCAGAAGTTTAATCCAGTTTTTAGCTGTTTTAACTGGATTGTGCAGGGTTCATACAAACACGGAAAACCCGGAAAAGTCACGGAAAATGATCATGTCCATCATCAGTGATCTGGTTTTGACTTAAAAGATCAATCACCAATCCTTTGTCAGTAAAAACTTCTGCTTTGGGGCAAAAACCAAACCTTGGCAGAGTATTGATTATAGTTTTTCAATAAAATGGACAATTATGTTCATAAAATGATTACTTACAGCAATTTTTAATTTGTCTTTTTCAAAAGGCTGAATACCCTAGAGCACCCACGGGGTCAAATTTGCTCCTACCCAAAATGAACAAAAATAAAAAAAATGTCGATTTTAACTTTAAAAGCCCATAGTGCCACTTCTGTCCCATGTAAAGAGACACCTAGTGGATCAATATAGAACTGCAATGAGCCAGAATGATGGTGACAATATGGCTGACCACATGCTGTTTTTTTTTTAGCTTGAAATTTACCCAAACAGACTCGTCTCCTCAGCAAACCAGCAATTGAGAAAGTTGCATATTTTTTGTTAATCTATTTTGTAAGAGCTTGCAGAATGGCTAGAAATATTTTTTGATAAATCAGCAACTCTGAGGCAGCTCAAAAAAGGTTGGGTCAAAAATGACCCTTTGGTTTTTTGAGTGACTTTGCAGAAAAAGAATGATGACACTCTTTTCTTGTAAAGCCTTGAAATAAATGCATTTCTATGATATATTTTATTGAGTCACCTTGACAGCTCAGGACCAGTGACTAATAAAGTAAATACCTATTTCTTTTCAGGGACTATTGTCAACAGGGAAAAGTTTACTGCAAGACAAGTATTGAAAAAACTTATAACTGATTCTAGTGATTTGGCTCTTCATTTAATAGCTATAGTGATTCAGATGAACTGTTTCAACCATAAAAAAAGCGATGGTGATGAATCTTCTGCCCATGACAGTAACTCGTCCAATAACTCATCCAGTGATGAAGATGTGCCACTTGTAAAAAGTTGGAGCCCACAAATAGAACCAAATCATAATGAAAAAGCTTACAGGTGGCAAAAAAGGCTTTGAGTTGCCCAATGTGAACTTTCAAGGTGAACAAGTTGAGTTGTACCAAGATACCATGAGAGACATGCCTCTGATTTACTCTTGACACTTTGGTTCCCTTGTTGAGCGACAGAAGAGTTCGAGCTTGGTTCTGGTTCTAGTTCATGTTCACACGGCGGTGAAGGAAAGTTTCCTCCAGAGGATCCAGAATCTGCAGAAGTTTCCTGATTGTTTGTGTCACTTCAGTCCTGCCTGGATCCAGTTCAGACGCTTCATTTGTGACCGGAGCTGAACATAAAAGAATCTTATAGAGACACGTCCAGCAGGTCAGACTTGTCTTTCCTCCTGAACAACTTGGATGTCTGTGCAAAGTTGACAAGCTTCTTATTCTGCCAAGCTCAAAATCTCCCAAAGTCTCAAGCCCAGTGTGAAATAAAAGCAGGATAAATGGAATAACGCAGACATTCACTGGAGAAAGTTTGGAGCATTGAATGTAATATGGTTCCCTATGTATTTTTCTTTTTCCAAATGTTTTCCTATTGTTCTGAGCTGTGGTTCTGGTTCATAGATGTTTGCAGCAAGTGAGCTAAACTTCCATCAAGATACATTAACAACACAATAAACAACTGTCTTATTACAAGAAAAAATAAAGTTAAACTAAGAAGAAGAATAAATATTCCGAATATAACACAATAAACCGTTATTACTGCAAATATATTTGTTGAGTCTAAAATTAAATTAATTATTTAGCGTTTTTAAATCTTCGGTTTACCATCAAGTCAACAAAAAACAAACAAACAAACAAACAAACAAAGTGATGGTCTATAGTCAAAAACAAATGTCTTAAACAAAGAAGATTGTTAATTTGAGAACAAATGTAAAATGAAAGATTGTCTAAAGCAGTGGTTCCCAAAGTGGGGGTCGCGAAATGAGTTAAAGATGTATTTTTACAATTATGGCTTAGTGTTTAATTAGTATTTTTTAACTGGACGCAACATGTTTGACGGAATTTTGATCATATAAAGCAATAAAGTACTTAAATAAATGCATTTAAACTAAAATGTAATGGTTTTCCAGCTTGAAATAATTACAGACATTTATTTTATTTTGCAGTGGGGGTCGCGAGTTGGTTACGTGGTTATTTTGGGGTCCTGGTCTGAAAGGTTTCTGGTCTAAAGTCTACATAAAGTTAAGATTATCAGTGTTAATGAGAATGAGTTTGCAGTGAGAGAAAGTGTTAGTGACACACTACCGTAACACGTGCACGTGCGTTACATCATTTACATAAAAAACAAACTCGGGCTGAAAATGACGTTGATAAATAAAAATAGTAGAAAACGGAAAAGATTGTTGTCAGAAGTGGGATTCGAACCCACGCCTCCAGGGGAGACTGCGACCTGAACGCAGCGCCTTAGACCGCTCGGCCATCCTGACACATGAATACGTGGTGTGCGTGATGACGTATTTAAAGACACAGTACACCCAAATTTACTTTTTACGTTTATTTTTTGTGTTTTAACAGCTTTTTAAGGTTTAAAATCACCAGTATTAATGATTTTATACAATACTGTGATGAAGTAAAATACAAAACTAGCGGAAATTGCAAAGATATTATTCGTGTAAACCGAGATTAACGTTTAAAACGGTTTTATGAAGACAAATTAAATTGATTACAACAGAATAAATAATACTTTATTTCAGACAACCTTACCTTGGAATTTTTAATCCAGTTTTTGTCGAAAAGTTAAAACGAAAGTCACAGAAACAACAAAAAACAGAATTATTTGACGCTAAACGCCACAAAAAGTGCACATTTTAGGTAATAAAGTTAGATGTTGGTGTAGGTAAAAGTTTTCAAAGTTAAATTTAAAAATATTCACCTGTTTTTGGCATCATAAAGACATTTTAAGACGATAAAACGAAGATTAGAGACTTGCTGCTCAACGGTTTGAAACGGCGGTGTTTGTCTCCATCTGGTGGACAAATTAGGAACTGCACAAACCGTTTAATTAATTTAAAATCATTTTAAATCTAAAAATAAAATCCCGTTTCGTTCGTAATTATGCTCTGCGTTATTTATTGATGGATGTTACTGTTTTTCTGCAGAAACAATATTTTACACGCCAATAATTATCAAAATAATCATTAATAAATTATATTCTCAACAAACTAATTCATTAAAATGGTTGTTAAGCTACAACTGACACAACCTTTGACGGGTTTTGTTTGTTCAAATAAAGAAAAGTTAATTAAAAATTAATCTGAATCAAATGTAACAAAAGTTGAGCCTCGCGGTGTTGTCTCCATCTGGTGGACAATCAAAGGAACTGCACACACCGTTAGTTTGTTTAGAAATTAATTAAAACATTTAAGTGTCACAAAAATAAAACACGACAAAATGTCTCCTTTTTACACACTTTCTGTTCGTATTGATTATCTATTTATTTTTTTAATATTTGTTTAAAAATTTGACTTAATTTGTAACTTAATTCCAATAATGTCCACAAGATGTCGCCAGTGCACCGTATTTTGTCTGAGTAAAATCTCATTTCGCCTCATTTAAGTTACAAACATAAAAGATTTATAAGGATTAAGGGATGATTTTAAAAGCTTGTTTCATGTTTGCAAAATACAATTAACTTTTTATTGTTATTAATATTTTATTAATTATTCAAATCTAATCAAATGTAGGGTCATTTTGTGAGTTTTAAATCGTTTTTGTTGCTTTTTGAACATCCAAAAATCGCCTCGTGAACAAATATTTCAGAAGATATGTTAGATTGTGTAAAGTTTCAAATAAATCTGGTTCAAGTCAGTTCTTGTTGTAATATAGAAGAGAAACTAGTCATCAAAACGTGTATGTTTTTAAAGGGAATAATGCTCACTGATTATCCCATCCATCCGTTTCCTGTTGTCCTGTAGCTTCCTGTTGAAACTCCCTCGTGGAAACTTCGCTGTTAAATGTATCGATCCTCCTCCGTCTGCCGCGGCGCCGGAGCAGGAACAGTCCGTGAACGCACCATCAGCAGCAGCAGCAGCGGAGAGGAGGCGAGGCGAGTCTGTCCCACGGGCCGTGAACGTGTCCGGAGCAGCGCGTGGGTCCCGCCCTGATGCTCGCTCAGTCTGGACTCTCACTTTGGACCTAAAACAGACACTTTCAGCAGAATCTTCCCGGGACAGACCGGGTTCGTTTCGTTTGTTTCGTTTTTCAGCGTAAAAACGTCAGATTTTTGGACTTTTACCGCGTTTGGACGTCTCTGGATTCTCGTGCCTTTGGTTTGCTCTTTTTTATTGATTCAATCCGGATTTTTGTGGATTTTTCTCAAACCTTTGGCCTCTTAAAACAGCTGATTATATTGTGTTGAGCTGGACTTTTACGCATTAAGCTTTTGGGTCTGGATTGTGCGCATTTGGACACATTTGGACACTTTGGTTTAACCCGGGTTTTCTTTGGATTTGTCTGATCTTTAAACCACCACAACTCAGACCTTATCAGAGCTTTTTCTGATTCATTCAGTTTGGTTTTAGGAATAAAGCGTCTGGTCAGTTTGTACTTTTACGCATTTGGAGACATTTGGACACAGATTAAACCTTTTCTTTAGAGTTAAGTGTTATTTTTGGACCCGTCTGGACCTGGACTATAACTCTCAGTCTCTTTTTTAAATCTCAGTTTGTTTGTATTTTAGTGTAAAACATCAGATTATTCGGACGAAGTTTGATTTTTTACGCATTTGGAGACATTTTTACGCATTTGGAGACATTTTTACGCATTTGGAGACACTTGGACATCTCTCATAGATTCAAACTTTTTTCTATAAGCCTACTTAAATCAGATTTTTGACCCACTTAAGCCTGGACCACAACAGTCAGTCTCTCATTACCTAAATTCGTTTGTATTTCAGTGGAAAACATCTGATTCTTTGGACCAAATTCGATTTTTACGCATTTGGAGACATTTGGACACACTTGGACATCTCCCATTGATTCAAACCTTTTCTCTTGACTTAAGTCAGATTTTTGAACCTACCTGAGCCAGGATAATAAGAGTCAGTCTTTCATTATCTAAATTTGTTTGTATTTTACCGGAAAACATCAGATTCTTTGGACCTAATTTGAGTTTTACGCATTTGGAGACGTTTTTACGCGTTTGGCACATCTTGGACACTCTCCTCTTTGCGCACGGGACACTTGCCTCTCGGCTCTTTCTGTGGAAACCCCGGTGTGCGCGTGCGTGTGGATGGCGGCTCAGCGCGTGGACAGGCGCGTGGGCAGGCCGTGCGCGCGCCCCTCTAGCCCCGCCCACAGCGCGCAGCGGCGTCAGGCGCGCGTCACCGTGAAGTACGACCGGCGCGAGCTCCAGCGCAGACTGGACACGGAGCAGTGGCTCGAGCACGCGCTGCACGAGCTCTACCGAGGACAGGTGAGGCTCGCGCACGCGCACAGGTGCAGGACACGCCCACTGAGCTGTGATTGGTTCAGAGTAAAGGTCAGATTCAGGCGCGTAAAAAGGATTCAAGTCAAAGACTATCACCAGAATAAAAAGAAAAAAACATTTTAAATGATGTTTATGAAACTGCTTTACTTGAGTAAAAGTATAAAAGTACACTAGTGTGAAGTAAAAAAGTAAAAAGTACAATTACACTGCAGAAAAATGATCTAGTCTCAGTTAAAGATCAGAGAATACGAGACATTTGATTTCTTATTTCACTTGTTTTAAGACATTTCTGACATTTTACAAGAGCTTTTTGTTTGAATCAGATTTGCTGCTGGAGTGAATCAAAAGGTTGTAGCGTCATTAGTAAATGTTTTGACTTGAAACAAGAACAAATATATTGAAACAAGGAAGAGACATCACGAAACAAGTCAAATAATCCAGGTCCATCAAGTGAAACTATCTTAAACAGAAAAATACCAAAAATAAAAATCCAAGTTTGAAGACATTTAATGTATTCTAGAAACACACAGTGAGACGGCCTTCACAGTCAATGAAATAGAACTCATCTGACTTTGAGTTTTTGGCGATTTTTTCTTGTTCACAAAGAGTTAATACACGACAGCAGCTTCTAAAACAAGGCCATATAATTATATTTTACAGCGAACCGATTTTTCAAAGGAGTATTTTGTGGGCCGAACAACAAAACTACTAATGTTTTATAATTACAAAATAAGTCTAAGTGGCTCTGTCCTAAAACAAGCTTACACAGCAGAGATGAATCAAAACTAGAACGTGAGCCAATCAGAACAACAGATAAAGGACTATAGTCTAAACCTCTGTGTGTCTAGGGCTACATTTGTGAACCAGAGCAAAACCAGGACTATAATCTAGATCAGTGGTTTTCAAAGTGGGGTCCGGGGCCCCTGGGGGTCCCTGGGCCACATGTTGGGGTCCCCAAAATCTCTGATGTCATTGAATTCTAAATTTTTTAAATAACAGGCAATCCCAGACACAAGTATTTGATAGAAACGTTACCAATAAATAAAGGAATTAGGGGAAATGAATATTTCATTTACAGTTTGATAAAAAGCCTGGTTTTAACATCTTACTTTTACTGTGACGTCACTATGTTAAACAATAGGGGTCACAATAGGGGTGAAATGTTTTCATACTGAGAAGGGGTCTCTGGCCTCAAAAAGTTTGAAAACCCCTGATCTAGATATCAGTGGGTTTTTAGCATCTGATTCAGTTTAAAAGTACTGCAGGTGACTGAATACAGATCTAACAAAGAAATGTGGCCCAGTCCATGGCCCACTTTACTCTGATGGGCCAGTCTTTTATAGCATTATGTGTCTCCACCACTGATCACTGTAAATCAGACACAGGGTTTCCCAGGCTTATTTACAATGTGGCCCAGTTCATGGCCCATTTTAGCCTGGTGGGCCACATTTGAATAACCCAGCTCTAAAGTCACACATCTGTTTTTAAAAATGTAAGGACGAGTAGAAAGTACAGATATTTCTTGAAAAAAGTTAAACGTCACCAGATGTTTTTATGTCTCAAGTAAAGTTCAGATGCTGGAGTAAAACACTTAGTTACTTTCCATCTGTTTGTCTCGAATGATTTTTTATTGATTTGAAAAACAGCAGACTCACAGAACGTCTCGTAACCAAAGTGTAATATGATGCACTCACAATGTTGGACTGAAAACATCATGATGAAGTCTCAAAAAAGCCGACACGTGTCTCTTTGTTCCATATATTCTGTTTATTATTATTATTGATTTATATTGATCTAAAGTGACTCAGTGAAAGCTGCTTCTCTTTCTCTCCTGTGACACTGAAGCTCAGAGTTTCAGACTCAGAGACTTAAATCACAAATGTCACATCCTGTTTCATCTTCTCTTCTGCTCTTTACACCCCCCCTCTCTCTCTCACCCTCTCTCTCTTTCTACCCCCCTTCTCTCTTTATATTGCTCTTTCTCTCTCCCCTTTCTTTCCCTCTACCCCATCTTTTTGTCTTTTCTTTCTTTTTTCTTTCTTTCTCCCCCTCCTCCTCTCTCTTCCTCTCTCTCCTCCTTCTACTTCTCTCTTTTTTCTTTCTTTCCCCTGTCTTTCTTTCTTTCTTTCTCTTCTCTTCCCCTCCTGTCTCTCTCTCTTCTCCCCTTCTCATTCTCTGTTTTTCTTTTTTTCTTTCTTTCTTTATTCCCCCTGTCTTTCTCTCTCTCTCTCTCTCTCTCCCCCCTCCTGTCTCCCTCCCTTCATCTTTTCTTTCTTCTCTTCTCCTCCCCCCTCCTGTCTCTCTTTCCCCTTTCTCTTTCTTTCTTTCTCTCTTTCTTTCCCCCTGTCCCCCCCCCCCCCCCCCCCCCCCCAGCTCTCTCTCTTTCTCTCTCTCTCCCCCTTCTCCTTCTCTCTCTTTTTTCTTTCTTTCCTCTCTTTCTTTCTTTCTCTTCTCTTTACCCCCTCCTGCCCCCCTCCTTCTCCTTCTCTCTCTCCCCCCTTCTCTCTCTGTCTCTTTCTCTTTGACATGAACAGGTTTCGACTGAACTGGACCAGAGTCACTTTTCTCTGAATCGACAATTAAACTGTTATTAACCCCATTTAATCTGCAACTCCGCCTCTTTGCCTTTCCATTCAACTAATCAATCAACCAATCAATCAATCACTCAGTCCTCCTGTATGTGTCCAAACAGTTCTTTAGCTGATAAATGAGGCTGGTTAAGATGAATTCTTTGTCCGAACGAGACAAAACTCATTTACGTTTTTAATTTCCTGCTTTAGCCCCGCCCCTTCACGTTAGTCCCTCCCCCCTCACACACCCTCAGGACCAATTAGAGTTTAATTAGAGAAGGGGGCGGGGCTTCGTCTGATCATTACAGGCTCATTCTCAAAGGTCAGATTTCTCATTAAAACAAAAGTAAATCTCAGAGTCAAGAATCAGACGTAAAAGTGAAGCAGCTGCAGAAGGAAAGAGGAAATAAATAAATAAATAAATAAATAAATAAATAAATAAATAGAAGTATAGTTTTTGTTCAGAGGGTGTTTGGTGTTGACAGGAGGAGGGGGCAGGTCTGTGTGATTTGTGCCTCTGTGTTTGGGACAAAGACACATCTGTCACTGTATTGATTAACTCTTCGTCTGCTGCAGGACGAGTGTGTGTGTGAGTGTGTGAGTGTGTGTGTAACAGTGTGTGGTTGTGTCTTTGGGTGTGAGGGGGGGTTGTCCTGCTGCTGTAGTTCATCACTGACACACTCACAGCTGCTCCTCTTTGTCTCTAATTTCCTCTCACAGACTCTTTATTTAAAGGAGACCTATAGTGGGAAGAAACCATGTGAAAACCAGAGCCACTGTGAGTGGAGACTGTGTCGTTCCAAAGTTCAGAACATCTTTTGGACAGTCCAGTTTCTCCTCTGTTGGATCCAGACTGTGGAATTCTCTCCCCACTGAACTAAAACTACAAACAGATCCAAACATCTTTAACAGACGTCTGAAGCTGTGGCTGAAATCACAACAGAGCTGTACACATGACCACGTTTAATCAAATGTACATTTTTATTTCTTACTGTTAATTTTTTAATTTTTGTATCTGTACCTAAAAGCCTCCTGTGGACAGGTGTTGAAAATTAGCACTTGTGCTATAACACTTTAAACAATGCATCTGGCTCGTCCAATGCAGTTGTTATGTCCATATTAAATAAATAAATAAAATAAATAAAAAAAATGGCATCTGCAGATCAGTAATTCACATTTAGTTCATTGTAAAACACAAAATGATCTAAAACAACTTAGAAATAGAAGAAAGTCTGTTGCCATCCTGTTCAAAACGGCAGAATAGTAAACCACAGATTTTTGAACTCTGTAGCCTATGTTTTATTCATCATCCTAATTTTTAAGCAAGCGCAAGTAAATTCAGACAAGTGGGCGGGGCTAGGTGGTAGGTGAAAATACTGGAGCATCAGCTGCAGAACAAAACAAGATTACTCCAACATGCAGGAATTAATCTAAATACAACTGTGAGTAAAGTATTGTAATGATGAGAGACACTGGTGTAACACGGTTAAAAACTCAGAAAAGTAGATTATACATCATAGGTCTCCTTTAATTATTTATTTATTTTCTTGGTTTTTGAAACACTTTATAAACTTGAGCATAAATTTGGTGCAGTTTCTGTTTGAACACAAGAGAAAAACGTGTCAGCCTCATTTCACCAAAACAAGATTCAGATCATTATATTTCATCATATTTATTATTTTACTAAATATATCGCACTTTTCATCCCAGTTTAGACATTTTTAGAATTTTGTACTTCCTGTTCATAAAAACTGACATAACACATCACAAATTGCCGTAGCAACTTGTGATGTGTTATGTGTTAAAGTGAACCCTGGCTATAATCACATGTTTACTCTAAAACACTTATAATATCATCACTTATATAAATACAGGACAAATACCTTGGAAGTATTTGTAGTTTTATTAAATAGTGTTATGAAGAAATGACATGGAGGCTCCATTTTGCTGCGGTTGTGACATAAAATAGTGTTGTCATGGTAACAGGCGGTAACAGGTAACTAAGCAACATGAATTCCTGAGTTAAACTTGTCAGTTTGAGCCAAATACAGAACGATTATGTGGAATCTAGTGAAACTGAAGATAATCAAGAGGAAGAGGCAAGAACTGGACACTGTCAGAGGTGTTTTTGTTTCAACTGTTCACAGATCAAACCACAGGAGTAACCATGGAAACACTATTTTATGTCATCAACCAAAATGGCGGCTCCCAGTGGATTGAAAACAACATAAACAACTAGATACTTATGCAATGGCTGAAGCCATTGCGAGTGACTGCTTTTGATGTGAGGTGCAAATGGAACAAATACTACAAGTACTACAAAGTACTGCAAACTCTGAAAAAGTACAAGTGATACAAGTACTGCAAGCTACAATAAATACAGAGCTGCAAAACTTTGGCTGTAAAAGAACAAAAGAGACAAACTGCCAAAAATTCCCATTAGAAATAAATTGAAAGTCTAAAAGTACTACAAAGTACAAGTACTGCAAATACCACAGTGTGTAGAAGTACCAAAAGTAATGCGAGGAGTCGCCCCGTCACACAGAACATCAAAAAGGCAGAAAAAATTAAATTCACAAAAAAAAAACATGGAACTTGTGAATGGAAAAACATTTTCTATTAAAGTCAATAGAAAAAGTACAAGTACTACAAAGTACTGCAAATACTGCAAAAGTACAAGAAATACAAGTACTGCAAGTAAAACTACAACTGATACAGCTACAATAAATACAAAGCTGCAAAAAATTGGCTGCAAAAGAACAAAAGACACAAAAAATACAACTGCCAAAATATTCCCATTCGAAATGAATGGAAAGTCTAAAAGTACTACAAAGTACAAGTACTGCAAATACTACAATGTGTAGAAGTACCAAAAGTAATGCGAAGAGTCGCCCCGTCATACAGGATATAAAAAAGCTGAAAAATTAAAATTTCCAAAAAAAGTGAAACTTGTGAAAGCAAAAACATTTTCTATTAAAGTCAATGGAAAAAGTACAAGTACTACAAAGTACTGCAAATACTGCAAAACTGCAAGAGATACAAGTACTGCAATTAAAGCCACAACTGATAGAGCTGCAATAAATACAAAGCTGCAAAAAAAATGGCTGCAAAAAGACAAAAGACACAAAAAAGGTTAGAACGATAAAAATCGACACAAAAATGCGACCTGTGAAACTCGCCGAAATTTGTCTATAATAATAATAACTAGATACTTATGCAATGGCTGAAGCCATTGCGAGTGACTGCTTTTGATGCGAAGGGGTTTGACACAAACTCTGCTACAACAAGCAGAAACTGAAAATCGCCTAAAAAACTAAAAAGAAACAAAACAGTACAATAAAAAGTATCAGCAACAATCATTCAGAAATAACAGATATTTGACTGTAAAAATTAAATAATACCGCAAAAGTACAAGAAATACAAGTACTGCAAATAAAACCAAAACTGATCCAGCTGCAATAAAAACAAAGCTGCAAGAAATTGTCTGCAAAAGTACAAAAGAAAAAAAAATACAACTGCCAGAATATTCCCATTATAATTAATAGTAAAAGTTCTATATTGAACTTTAATTTTTACAAAAACTACAAAAGTTACAAATATATAAACACAATCTGAAACTAGAGATGCAATAAGGTTTTTGTGTTTTGTTTTACAGTGCTTTTATTATGAAAAGTCCAAAAACGTAGTTTTACAGTGCTTTTATTGTGAAAATCTGGAAAACGGTTTCCTGTATTTCTGCTGTAGTAGTTTTACTGCATTAGTCCTGGAGCTTGGCCTGAGTGACTGTGAAACACACAAAGTACAAAACCAGAGACTTCAGAAGAGGCATAAACCTGCTCAAAGAACAACTTGTGAAAAAATCCTATTAATTCGAATAGGAAATGAAAAGTACTACAAAGTACTGCAAAGTATTTCAAATTACTTCAAAAATTACAAGTGATAGTATAATTCACACAACTTCACAAACGTAGAAACATGTAAAAGAAAGTTACAAACCTGTAAAATGTTCAGCTTATGATAAAGTTCTATTTAAATGAATGGAAAGTCTAAAAGTACAACAAAGTACAAGTATTGCAAATGCTATTGTGTGTAGAAGTACCAAAAGTAATGCGAGGAGTCGCCCCGTCACACAGAACATGAAAAGGGCAGAAAATTTTAATTCACAAAAAAATATAACTTGTGAAAGCACAAACATTTTCTATTAAAGTCAATGGAACAAGTGTAAGTACTACAAAGTACTACAAATACTGCAAAAGTACAAGAGATACAAGTACTGCAAGTAAAGCCACAACTGATAGAGCTGCAATAACTACAAAGCTGCAAAAAAAATGGCTGCAAAAAGACAAAAGACACAAAAAATACAACTGCCAAAATTTCCCCATTATAATTAATAGGAAAAATTCCACATTGAGCTTTAATTTTTACAAAAACTACAAAAGTTACGAATACCAAAAGTAATAGCAAGAATCACCCCTACAAACCAAACATAAAAAAGTTAGAACGGTAAAATCGACACAAAAATGCGACCTGTGAAAATCGCCGAAAAATGTCTATAATAAAATATAAAGAACTACAAGAGCAAATAGTGACTGCGTAATACAATTACGCAGTCACTCAATGACAATTTTATAAATAATAGTAAACAGTTATATATTTGTTTGTAATTTATTTTAATAAGCATGAGCTGTACTAGTGTTTAAGCCATATTTGTCTTTATAACCAGGGTTCCCTTTAAGCTCCTTTTTCATTCATCTGCTTTATTGAGTGACTGCGTGTAGTTCACGCAGTCACTACTTGTTATTGAGTGACTGCGTAATTTGTATTACGCAGTCACTATTTGCTCTTGTAGTTCTTTATCTTTTATTATTATTATAGGCACAATTTTTGTCCGTTTTCACAGGTCGCATTTCTTTGTAGATTTTTATCGTTCTAGCTTTTTTATGTTTGGTTTGTAGGTGTGATTCTTGCTATTACTTTTGGTATTCAAAACTTTTGTAGTTTTTGTAAAAATTAAAGCTCAATGTGGAATTTTTCCTATTAATTATAATGGGGAAATTTTGGCAGTTGTATTTTTTGTGTCTTTTGTCTTTTTGCAGCCATTTTTTTTGCAGCTTTGTAGTTATTGTAGCTCTATCAGTTGTGGCTTTACTTGTAGTACTTGTAGCTCTTGTACTTTTGCAGTATTTGTAGTACTTTGTAGTACTTGTACTTTTTCCATTGACTTTAATAGAAAATGTTTTTGCTTTCACAAGTTCCACTTTTTTTGTGAATTTTCATTTTTCAGCTTTTTTATATTCTGTATGACGGGGCGACTCCTCGCATTACTTTTGGTACTGCTACACATTGTAGTATTTGTAGTACTTGTACTTTGTAGTACTTTTTGACTTTCCATTCATTTCTAATGGGAATTTTTGGCAGTTGTGTTTTTTGTGTCTTTTGCTCTTTTGCAGCCAAGGTTTTGCAGCTTTGTATTCATTGCAGCTCTATCAGTTGTGGCTTTACTTGCAGCACTTGTATCTCTTGTACTTTTGCAGTATTTGTAGTACTTTGTAGTACTTACACTTGTTCCATTGACTTTAATAGAAAATGTTTTTGCTTTCACAGGTTCCATTTTTTTGTGAATTTAAATTTTCTGCCTTTTTCATGTTTTGTGTGACGGGTCGATTCCTCGCATTACTTTTGGTACTTCTACACACTATAGTATTTGCAGTACTTGTACTTTGTAGTACTTTTAGACTTTCCATTAATTTCTAATAGGAATATTTTAGCAGTTGTATTTTTAGAGTATTTTGCTCTTTTGCAGCCAATTTTTTTTCAGCTTTGTATTTATTGCAGCTTCCAGCTGTCGTGGCTTTGCTTGCAGTACTTGTATCTCTTGTACTTTTGCAGTATTTGTACTACTTTGTAGTACTTGTACCTGTTCCATTGACTTTAAAAGAAAATGTTTTTGCTTTCACAAGTTACATTTTTTCGTGAATTTAAATTTTTCTGCCTTTTTCGTGTTCTGTGTGACGGGGCGACTCCTCGCATTACTTTTGGTACTTCTACACACTGTGGTATTTGCAGTACTTGTACTTTGTAGTACTTTTAGACTTTCCATTCATTTAAATAGAACTTTATCATTGGCTGAACATTTTGGAGGTTTGTAACTTTCTTTTACATGTTTCTACATTTGTTCAGTTTGTGAAGTTGTGTGAGTTATACTATCACTTGTACTATTTGTAATTTTTGAAGTAATTTGAAATACTTTGCAGTACTTTGTAGTACTTTTCATTTCCTATTCAAAATAATAGGATTTTTTCATAAGTTTTTCTTTGAGCAGGTTTATGCCTCTTCTGAAAATCTGGTTTTGTACTTTGTGTGTTTCACAGTCACTCAAGCCAGACTCCAGGACTAATGCAGTAAAACTACTACAGCAGAAATACAGGAAACCGTTTTCCAGAGTTTCACAATAAAACCACTGTAAAACAACGTTTTTGGACCTTTCACAAAAAAAGCACTGTAAAACAAAGTTTTTGGACTTTTCACAATAAAAGCACTGTAAAACAACGTTTTGGGGATTTTCACAATAAAAGTGCTGTAAAACAACGTTTTGGGGATTTTCACAATAAAAGCCCTGTAAAACAACGTTTTGGGGATTTTCACAATAAAAGCACTGTAAAACAATGATTTTGGGATTTTCACAATAAAAGCACTGTAAAACTACGTTTTTGGACTTTTCACAATAAAAGCACTGTAAAACAACGTTTTTGGACTTTTCACAATAAAAGCACTGTAAAACTACGTTTTTGGACTTCTCACAATAAAAGCACTGTAAAACAATGTTTTTGGGATTTCACAGTGAAAGGACTGTAAAACAACGTTTTTGGACTTTTCACAATAAAAGCACTGTAAAACAACGTTGTTAGGATTTTCACAATAAAAGCACTGTAAAACAACGTTTTTGGACCTTTCACAAAAAAGCACTGTAAAACAACGTTTTTGGACTTTTCACAATAAAAGCACTGTAAAACAACGTTTTGGGGATTTTCACAATAAAAGCGCTGTAAAACAACGTTTTGGGGATTTTCACAATAAAAGCGCTGTAAAACAACGTTTTGGGGATTTTCACAATAAAAGCGCTGTAAAACAACGTTTTGGGGATTTTCACAATAAAAGCCCTGTAAAACAACGTTTTGGGGATTTTCACAATAAAAGCACTGTAAAACAATGATTTTGGGATTTTCACAATAAAAGCACTGTAAAACTACGTTTTTGGACTTTTCACAATAAAAGCACTGTAAAACAATGTTTTGGGGATTTTCACAGTGAAAGGACTGTAAAACAACGTTTTTGGACTTTTCACAATAAAAGCACTGTAAAACTACGTTTTTGGATTTTTCACAATAAAAGCACTGTAAAACAACGTTTTTGGACTTTTCACAATAAAAGCGCTGTAAAACAACGTTTTTGGACTTTTCACAATAAAAGCACCGTAAAACAATGTTTTTAGACTTTTCACAATAAAAGCACTGTAAAACAAAACACAAAACCTTATTGCATTTCTAGTTTTCAGATTGTGTTTATATATTTGTAACTTTAATATGTA